>VYZP01007531.1:0-10824 GCA_013400635.1 Hypocryptadius cinnamomeus | reverse complement strand
TAGTATAGCTCACAATTTCAAAGACACTCTTATAAAAGTATAAATTGTAATCTTATGCTTTCTATTTTCTTACTGAACCAGCAGCTTTCTCTTTTGGGAGTACATGTTAAATTAATTGATCATCTCAATTAAATTCTTTATATATACATATAAAGTAAGAAAAGCTACAAACTTAAATTCATAAATATAATTCAGTGGGATTTTGTTAAAGTTTAGATGTATAGATTTGTATTTTAAATCCTCTGAAGGTTACAGGGTGAAACCTTCCAACAATATCTCCAAGTCTTCAGGGACCAAATCCCATTACGTGGAGTTCAGTGAAGAGGGTAAACACTACCATAAAGAAATACAAATTGCACATATTTCCCATTTAGCCAGTGTCACAAAAGTTCACCATTTAGAATTCTAACCAGTTAGGACTTATTCTTGGAGGTCAAGTACCTTGTGAACCTTGTCATCTCACTGATGACATCATATCCCATCCATCAATTCTTTCAGGAGCACACTTGCCATCTGCTCAGCACGCTATAATAACTTATTAGACATATTCACAGGGTAACAATCTGTACAATGACACTGTTATCTTAATGCTGGCATATAGAGAGATAGCAGCCATCGTTCCCCTGTCACAGCACAATTACTCTACATTCTAACTTTAAAAGAGAAGTTACTTTGATATTTTAACTTCCTATTAAATCACTCAAAAACCAGTGAATTCTCATTAGATATATGTTTAAGGTTTTGTGGAGTTTTTTTGACTGGACACTGATAAAACAAGGCTATGGCACAAAATACCAAATTCAGTTTGATGTAACTACTTTTTACCTTGAAAATTTCTGCAATCATGCTCATCCTTTAGAGTGCAAAATAAACAAAAACACCTACTATACAATCATGTACATACAAGCAGCACTGAAATCCAACTTAGTCTTTGCAAGCATATTGACTTTCTAGATCTAATATTGCTTTTTATCTACCTGTCTTAAAACATCTATTCTTGCTAACAGCAATTGCTAGGTAGAAATAAAACATGCAGCCAAAGTGCTAATACTAAGCCTTAGCACTTTTTGAAATCTAAAAGCAATATGAAATTTCATATATGTCTATATATATTTCTGTAGCTTTTGTAAAGCATGTTAATACCGAGCATGCTTAGCACAGCTGTTGTCACAGCACTTCTGACTAAATAGAAGTCCACTATAAATCTCCCTTGACCTCAAAAAATATTTTCAGAAAAAGGGCAATATTTATTTTGCATTACAGAGAATTCATCCTCTGTTCCTTCCTTTGGCTCGTCATTTATTCCAGCTTACACTGTGATCAACATTGTACTAAAATAAAGTCAAGTACAACAGCCGCTCTCTGCCCATCAAAACTCACAGACGTCTGCCAAGCACTTGTAACAGCTGGTGTTACATTAATTAGTTTAAACTATTTATTTCATCCATCTCCAGAGCAGATTGAGCAAAAACATTAGAGATTATTCTAGCATCTGTAAGTGCCCTGCAAACATTAACCAACCAAAGTTAAAATATTAGTCATTAACTTACAGTATATGTAAGACTCTATATATTTATTGTAAATAAAAAAAAATCTGCAGTTTAGCACAGCTCTAGGAAGTTTTCTTTCATTGCCTTTTTAAAAATCTGAGTTTAAACTTTTATAAGACTTTGTGCCCATAAAGTTTCTTACAAAAAAAAAATTATTACTAGAAAGCTATTATAATTCCTGGCAGCATGGACCATTAAGCAATATATGACAGGGACTGGGTGACTCAGTGGATTAGTCAGAGGTTTTATGTCCACTGTTGGAATCCAGCCCTAAATACGGTGATCAAAACAGTGTTATCAAACGGTTGTAAAAATCTCAATTAAAATCACTCCTATAGCATCTACTAAGTTTTTAGTGGACAACATAATAGTTCTTTTACTATTGACAGAGTTCTCACAACTATCTTTTTTCTTTTAATAGGCTGAGAATGGATGCTGGCAGGAGAATGTTGATTATAAGAGGTCCTAATGCCACATTCCCTACTGAAATGGCTCAGAAACAGGAGCCAATGCAAGGATGGCAGGAGTAGGCTCACAGCCACTGTCCGTGGGCTCACCTCCATCAAAAATAAAAAGCTTCCAACCTTGCTCAATGAAATACTTAATGTGAGAATACTTATTTTTAATGCTTAGGGCTCAAAAAGGAAATCAAAGTCCTGTGCAAATGCTTAAGGTGCAACTCCTTCCTCAAAGAATTCATCTGTAAATAAGCACAGAGGGAAGCAGAGGCACACAGTTGTGAAGTGCTTTGCCCAAAGTCACACAACAGGTTATTGGCAAAGCCTGAAAAACAATCTGAATCTACTGACTCTCACCTCGTTCAGGTATATTGCTTCATGAGTTTTCCCAAACAACATCAAAATCCAGCAGATCACTTGCAGAATAAAAAGCAGGTTCATGCATATATAAAGTTGATTAGAATCAGACCCCTATATATTAATGTCCTCAAGACTGATGAGATTTTTTTTCAGAATGATAACATGAAAATGTATATTGTAATAATAATTTTTAAAATGTAGTTACTGAAACTAGCATTCAATTTAATTAAATGCAGCTAAAATATAATATTCTATTTTATCAGTTTGGAAAGCTCTATCTGCCCTCAAAATATTTGCAATTGCAAACAAAATGAATTAACAGATTCAGTTTCACTATCTGAAGAGTAAAGTGAAAAAACCATTCTGATGTTTATGTTAAGAAGCAACACAGATCCTGATCCTGTGATATTTCAGTTCTTTAAAGCTCTCACTGGCTTGCTATAGCTTCTCGTGGCCATGCAGAAAGGACTGTAAGTGATGGAAACTGAAGTAAAAGCTATCATCTATGTTCACTTTTCAGTCCTGTCTTTCTCCATGAAGCAAGATTTTTTTCTCTTTGCTTCACTCATTACATCTCTTTTTCTCTCTCTGCATGTGTGTATGTGAATACATGCATGTGTATGTGTTCATCCATGTACCTATGCATATATTTGAGATACTTACTGTGATTTCTACCACCCACCGCACAGTGGCTCCTCTTACTTACTCTCCCAGCCAAAAAGGCAGGGGCACAGTTAATGCCAAACTTGCTCCAGACCATACAAGTGAAAGTGCCAAAGCATATATAAGAATGGCCTCCTCAAACAATACTAATAGCTCTTTTTCATGCTCACTCTTTATTGGCCTCGACAGACAGCAAGAGACAGACACTCTTTTCTATTCTTAGGTTCTTAGAATTTATAACATGCTACATCTGCCACATATCTGTTGGGTTACATGGGTTCTGCTATTCAATTATCCATTTTTATTTTTATTTTTAGTACAAGGACCATTGTTGAAATAACTTGTTGGACAGCCTGCTCTTAAAAGGCAAAACTCACAACAATCACAAAACTTGTGATCAGATGAGACAGTGTTCTGACTTAAATCCTCACTTAGAAAAAAAATTATATTACCCCAGTTCTCCCCACTTCTAAAAAATAACCTAAAAAGGTACACTGAATCTCACCACAGGATAAGGAACACCTGATTGTTTAACAAATGCTCTACAAATGATTAATTTTAAAAGCCTGTTTTAACCGGAGTTCTTAACTAATGCTAACTTAACTAACAGATCACCAGGTTCTGTTTTCATTTACACCACAACTGAGGTGTAAACCAAGGCAGCAGGGGCCCTCACAGAGACCTCAACTCCCCCTTCAAACTGAAGTACATTTCATTACAAAATCTCTGTGTATAATAGATTCTTTGCATTCTCATTTTTTTAGCTAGTATTGCATGCTCAATTCTTATTTTCTAAATACAACTCCAATACAACTCCATTCAACAGAAAAATGTTAACATGCTCCTAGTTCAATATTCTGCTTTACCTCTTGCAGTTTAAATGTATAAAAGCTACTGGCCAATTTAATTTTTTTTTCTTCCTCTATTTATTTTTCATTGTAAAATTCTTCTTTATGCAATAGCAAAGTTAATTGCTAAACTTTGTTACAGAACCCTTTGTTCTTGCTGAAGTCACTTTGCTTGTCTCTCCTACTGTAAGGACACCAAATCCTAAAAGCTGGCAAGAATGCATATGTTTATTTCACCATTGCTCTGCAATTACTGAATGCCACTTAATTATAGCAACAGATGCTCGAGTGTAGGAACCAGAAAAATCAAACGCCTCATTTCCAGGTTATTTTTTTCCATTGCTTCTGCCAACAGCAGATGTGTGAGCCCCTTGTGCTCTGGCGTAAATACTTATCAAATCCTAACAGGTCACCTATGTCACAAACAACATTTCAGATGCAACTGTTTCACCTGATAATAGGCTCTGAAAATAAAACTGTGAGCTGTAAATACAATGTATTCGGAATGAAATGCCATAATGTGAAATTGCTTTTTCTCCAGCTACAACAGAAGTCCTTGACAGTTTTTGGCAGTGATAAATCACCCTCCCATTAATTGTCTCCTCTCTCATTGTGAGGTGAGCTGCTAAAAGGGGCAGTCAACAAAAATGACTTAAAGGACAAATTTTGGCAAAAAGACAATGAAGAAATCTGTCATTGCTAAGCCTCCAGTAAACTGTCATGAAACAATCAAAATATATGTAGCTGAAGTGTTTATGTCTTTGTTAGAAAGGTTATAGGATGACAAGTTTATAGTTAAAACAGGAAGCTTAGAGGGACCAAACCTACAGGCCCTTGAGTCACCATTTCTCCAAGTGTGTTCCTTGAAATGGTATGCAAATCCTATTAGGGCTTCAGTTTACACTATGTTTGACAGTCTTAATGACCCTATTTTCTGACTTTTCTCCCCCCTCACCCCAGACAACAGAAAGTCCCTGTGAAGGCATGGCACTGGCTATAGTAATTCTTGCCCCAGTCTGAAGATCCTACCTTTCAGTGTTTTAAGCCAGAGAAAAAGACATTCAGCACCGCACAGACTCTGACCTTTCCTTGTAACCCCTCCAGCTCCTGGTGTGCAAATCTGAGCAAGACCCTCTCACTGAGTGGTTTCCATGCGCCGAGAAGCAGTTTTTGCTTTTTTGCTTCCTGCAGAACAGGCGACACTGCCAGCACCCACGCACGGACCCAGGACCGAGGCGTGCGAAACGATGTCTGCTACCTTTTCCTCAAAATGGCACTCCCCATGACTCACGTCACCTCGCCTGGCTCCCATCTGCAAATAGCTCTTCCCCACTGCAACTCTTCTACAGACAGAACAAACCAGAAGATCTTGCCCAGGACTCTGCTCTGTAGGAGAAAGAGTTCAAAATTTGGCACTAATTTAACTTTTTTTTTTTTTTTTAGGGCTTCTAAGATGTAAAATGCAGGGAGATGGCTACCAGTCCTTCCTGCCCTCAGACCACCTCCACCTCTAGGGCATTCAAACAGCAGATGGTATGTCTAAAGACCACAGGTTATCCCTTCATGTAGGAGGGGTAGGGGATGCTTGTCAGATCCACGCCTCCAGAAAGGGCAACATTTCTCCTTTTAGAAACAACATGATGCTGTCACTTTATAATTAAGGTTGTTGGGTTTTTTTTTATTATTTCATTTGATGAGACTGGGAAGAGAAAGTATTCTGAGAACTAAAAAAAAAAACCAAAAAAAAAAAGGAAGAAGAAATTTCTGTTTACCTGTCAGCAGATGGTTGGAAATTTACCATAAGCAAGGTTAGAAAATGATTTGTTACTAATATGCCTGTCAAGGGCAACGTCTGGAGTTTGGTTTTATATTTATGTTTGTAAGAAAATTACAATATAAATATAAATGAGTTGCATCAGGTATTTAAACTAGACTGGACAGGGCACTAGAAAATATATGTCGGGAACATTTCCCGCACCAGCAGGAAGATGAACTAGGTGACCTAGCACGTCTTTTCCACCACAGACTCCTACCATTTCTGTATTAACTGAGGATGATTGATACCAAATATCCCTTTATGCTACTACCCCTTTTCATTTTGCTGCATATTTGTATGCTTCTGGGGGAGTTGATATTTTAAGAGAACAGCTATGGGTAAGTACTGAAGGGGATTCTTCATCCGGATGGCTGAGAACTGAGGAAGGTCACACAATAGCTTGTGTAGCCATAGCAGCTTTGTTGTCATGGCATGAGAATCCTACACCAGTTCTTCTACTTTTACAAAGGAGCAGTCATCTAACATTGTGAGGTGTTTAATGTAAAGCCTGCTTTTTTGACATGGTTATCACAAGCTATTTTGTGTCCAGACATTTACACAGACCTTGTGTTATCCGTGATTTATCCCCAACCCGTGTTCCTCAATTGTGCTTAAACATGGTTATAGTTGTAGTAAATCATATGTTGAAACACACAACTAGAAGGAAGGAACCACATAGTTATCACTAGCACTGGAGCATTAAACAATAATACTCCACTGAGCACCAGCACCATCAACAAGTTTCCATCAGCCTGGTGCTGCAGTCCTAACACTGGTAGGTCCCCTTTCCCTTCATCTCCATCTTCCATTTGGAACTCTTTCAACAGTCACTTAGAGACCACATTATAGGGTCTCTGCAGTCTGGGAATTATAACCAGCTCAAACTTGAAAAACCAAAACCGAACCAACCACACAAAAAAAAGCCCAAGTCTCAACATACACTTCGGAAGAATACTCTGAATTTTGCCAGGAAATTACACAGCTTGTCTTTCAAACTGAAAAAAACATAGTGACAAAGTCTATATGAACATTATATTAAAAACTAAGAATAATCTGAAAACAGGTGGAAGGCATTTCAGGAGACAAGAACTGTCTTCTGAAGGAAAATGTAGACTAATCAGGAGAAAACTCAGAAATTTCAGAGATTCCTAGGTATGCTCTAATCGTGTGTGACTTAAATTTTGATAAATGTACTCTGTGTACATAAAACATCTCTTGAATGACAGAGAAGCAGAAGAAATAAAGTGATTGAAGTTTTTTGTTTTCCTTTTTTTTTTTTTGGTGATGAGCCAGTTTGAGAGCTTACTGTGAGCATATGGAGATAGCATATTTGCAAGTCCATCTCTGGAGGATTGCAAAAGGCCCTTAGCTTGTGAAAAACAGCAATGTTATTTTTTTTAACGTTCCCTATATTTAGAGATTAAATCGCTCACTGCACAAACCCATTTGGAACAGGCGAGAAGGTGAAAAGGATAATCAGTACAGTCACTGGTCCGTGTTTCCTAAACGCTTTTGAAAACATTACTGTGTGCAGGCATAAAATTAGCGGCAGGACCTTAAAAAGGCTGGCATTTAGCATGACTTTTTGGAAAGTGACACCCTCATTTTTTTCTTGTAGGATATCATTAAATTTCAATCGCCCTATGGCAGTGCCTTTCCATTAATAACCAATTCACTGTGTCACTTTGGCTCTCCTTTGAAATAATGAGCCTTTGCTTCGCTTTAATAAATTTAAACATATTCTCAAGGCCAGGGAAGATAGGAAACCGCAGATGGGCTGAGAAAAACACGATTCATAAATCCTTAACTGCCTGAGATCGTTGAGAGCAAAACAAAGTAACACTCGTAAAATATTAAACAATCCCAGCTGTATGAGTGAAGCTTCATTAACAAAAATGGACTATTTACTGCCTTCAACAGAGCCGGTGGGTGGAAAGATTCAGAGAAATCTTCTTTAGAAAAACACTGTCATCCTCATTTTGATTCTTTAAGCAACTGATGGTATGGTAGATACTTATTTTGCATGGCCATATGCAGAAACATTTTAGCAGAAAATTAATGATACTCTGATTACATTAAATACCACAAATCATGCTTCATCATATAAGCAGGAGTGAAAGAAAACAGAGAAATTTAGCAGATATTTTATCCTTGAAGAATTCACATGCCAACAGAAGTAAAACATGACAAACTTTATTTAAATCATAAGGGACATCTCTAGCACTCTAAAGTAAACACAGCAGTATGAATAACAGCAGAGAAATCAAGCAATGCCATTGCTTCTGCTGGGAAGATATGGCAATTTATTTTGTGATGTTATGTTCTTCCTGCTTTAACCTTTATTAACATGCAGCTGATTTTGTTTATATACCTATTTGGTACAAAAGGAGAAAAGCCTTTTTTTCAGGCTTTCATGTCTACCATTTATTTAAATTCGACCAGAGTTCTGCTCAGGTAAGGAAGGCAGGCTCTCACTTTGGTTTTAAGTACACAAAGCCGGGCACTTAGATATATGAAGCTGATTTTGTGCTGCCCAAATAACATACACAAACTCCCACTGAATTAACTGAAGAAGTTGTGAAGACAGCTCCTGCCTCTTGGGTCTGGCTCTCACTCCATCAGTTCTTTGCTTTACCTCCGTGTCAGTCCTGCCTCCTCCCCTTCTTCACCTGCTCTGAGGCACTGGGGACCTTCATTCCAGTAGCACAAGCTACAACTTCTACATGTACCCCCAAGAACAGCAGCCTATAATGTTCCTAAATCCCCTTTCAAGCTTTGTTGAAAATTAAATTAAAGCTAACAAGGTTTATTTATTAGTACAAATTAGGAAGATCAGGAAAACAGCCATAAGGATAGCACAGAATTTTTGAAGTGTCTACAGCAAGAATAACCTTTCATGGTATCATGGAGGGTTTTTTCTAAGCCAAGAATTGCATACAAGTTTAAAGAAGAATAGAGATCAGTGTCAGTTTACTAAATGCTAAGAACCTGGAAGCTCTATCTCTAAAGACAAGCTGACAATTGAGTGGACAGAATGTCAATACTTCAAACATTTCAAGGGTAAAAATATTGCTTTTTACAATCTGTGTCATATTTAATGCAAGGAAAGAAATTAGATTTTTGTTTATTTTGCTGGCTGCCAGCTTTTTTTTCCTTTTATCCCAGTGAAGAGCATAATTAGAGTATTTAACACAAATACATAGTGCATTTTTTCTTCCTCAAGGAACAATAGTTTCAGCCTAAATGTAAACAAGAACATAATAATTTTTATATTTTAGTTTATCAACACTTCCAAAAAAAACAAACCACCAACATTCAGTTTATTTATTTCAAGATGCTTCTCTTTTCTGTGAGAACCATTATCCTTTCTTAACACTCGAGAGGGCATTTTGACCCCTGCAGAGCCATTTCTCTTTCCTGTTTGAAAGCCTAGGAATGCACTTAGCCCTCATGGCTCCCACTACCTTCAGTGGAAACCCTGAGTACTGCTCAGGAGTTATCACCCTATAATCATTAGAGCAGTCATTTCTGTGCTTAGCAGACCTTCACTGTAGCTGATTTGTATAATCAGGGTTAATCTGTTCTGATTGCAAACATCCATACCGTAAAGTTTGAATGAATTCACACCGATGCTCACTCAGCACAGGATGCCATCAGCACTTCCACGGAAATACGCTGTGGGATTTTTGTTTGCTTTTAGGGGTGACTTGATCCAGCATAAGTAAAGCTACTGTCCCCTTCCTTTCTTTGAATTTGGGAAGAACTTAAGTTGTTGTATCATCTATGAGAAGAGACGGGGTAGAAAAAGCAGTGGCAAGGCACTAAAGCGTTATCAGCAGCAGTGAGCCGGTAGCTCTAACAGCGAGGTTACCTGCCTGCATGAAAGCAGCAATTAGGCTCTCTACAGAAACAACCTCAGACAGACTCAGAAAACAAAACTGTATTTGCCCCAAAGATTTTAAGTGTTGGTAGTAGAAGGGCTTTAGGTGACATGTTGTCTAATCCAACCCAGCAGAGAGAGCACTTATTCTTTTCTCTACACACCAGGATTTGCTACTACTAGTTTTTGGCTTCTGCTTTCAGAAAATAAAGAAATTTTAAAACCTAATCCTCTTGAGCAATCAGGAATAGTGTAAACCCCCCAAATTTCACAGTCACTTGCAATCTAAAGAGTAAATGTAAGACAGTCAGAAACTCATTTTTCTTTCATTTAATGAAATAAGTGAGTTTCCCTTTAAGCAAAAATGAAAAAATTAAATCTATGAATATGATTTTATAGTGCCCCATTCCTGCTGCAGGGTTTGGTTTTTTTCTGTTATTGTAGAATTACTACAGACTGAATGCTTCCCAATTTACAGTCTTGCAAACTAATATACAGAATGGCAGGTAATGTTTCCACAGATTTTTCCTACTGATGTGCTAGTCGTGCAGCTGCCTTTTTCCAAAGGATACCTTGGTGTTGGTCCTATCCATGTAAGATTCCCCTACTAAGAGTGTCTATCAGAATAACTTACTGGGTTTTTTCTGATGTAGATCCCCATCTACTCATTACTAAACTGAACCCACTAACTTAATTCTCAACAACAACCAAAGAGACAAAGGTTAATGACTTTCGGCCACTATTGGTTTGCAGTAGGTTTGGACTGGCCACCTAGAAGTGAAAAAAACCCGACCAAAAACAAGTCCTCTATGCTCCATTACCAGTGCTTTGAACCATCCAGTCACATGGATTTTGATGTTTTGAGAGAGTGAAAAGAATGCAGATTGGCATGAGAATACCACATTAATTCAGCAGTTAAATGGTTCTTTGAGAAGATTCACTGACAGAAAAAAGCAAAGCTGTCTTTCTAAGCCCTCATCCTCTTTGGACCTATACACATTTTCTGTGAAAAGTTGATTCTTTTCCTTCTTCCTTTTTTTTTTTTTTTCCAAACAGCCTTTTATCATCTAACATGTGAAACAATTGTAATGTGAGGCATGTGAGCAGAGAGCCTTTGCCACTGGGCCCTCATAAATCTTGCCAGTTCCCAGTGAACAACACCAAATATTTGCAGCTGAGGAACATTTGGTCTGGCTTAAATTAACATATCTCAGCAGTCAGAAGTCATTAAGCTTTGCCAGTGATTTGA
>VYZP01007530.1:0-15697 GCA_013400635.1 Hypocryptadius cinnamomeus | reverse complement strand
GGGTACAGAGGGTGACACAGCTCCCCTCGCCGTCTCGGGAGCAGAGGAGCGCCCGGATCCCGCGGCAGAGCGGAGGGAGCGGGATTTGCACCTGCCCGAGGTGGGGCTGCAGCGGGGCTCCCAGCTCACCCTCTCTCGCTCCCTCGGGAATTCTGCCTCGCTTTCCCACCCTGCTTTCCGCCCTCACTGCCTTCCCACCCCCTCCCACGCCAGCCGGCTCCCAGGGCTGCATCCCGGCAGGAGCATCCTCCTCCTCCTCCTCCTCCTCCTCCCCCCAGGCAGCCCCCGCCCAGCCGTGGCAGCTCCCACCCCGCTACCAGGAAAGCGCAGAGTGCTGGGATCCCTGCCAGAGCCCGGCTCCTGCGCCTCAGCTTCCAGCGAAATGCCAGGAACGTGATCTCCGGAGCCTGCCAGGTGACGGGAGGGACGTTCTGCAGCGCTGGCACTGCGGGGGCTCACGCTGGGCCCCTTCGCTTTGGGGTGCTCACATCGAGCACCCCAGTGTGACACCCCAGGGCTAAGCACCCCCCTGTGCCTGACCCCAAACCCTCGGGAGCCTCCCGAGCATCGGAGTGGCTCACAAAGCACACCTGGGGTGGGCACCTGCAGCTCGGGGGTGCGGGGGGAGCTCTGGGGGGAGTGGGAAGGGCCCTGCAGAGCCTGGGGGGAGCTGAGATCTCACCCACACCAGGAGAGTCTCCTGCTCCTTCCCGGGGCAAAGCGAGGTGGAAAATCACCAAGGAACGCCCAGGAGGTGGGTGATGAGGCTGGGTGCACCCAGACCCCATCCCCACACCCCCACTGCCCCATTCCCCCTGTCCTGAGCCCGGGAAGCCGCCGGGAGCTGGATCTGTGCCCACGTGCCCGAGGGACACCTGTGGCTCCATGGCACAGGCAGCAGGGGAAGGAAGCAGATCAGTCCCCACCACGCCCTCGGGCTGAGTGGTGGAAACCTTCACCCAAAGGCTTTTCTTCCAGTTTTTCACCTTTTTCTCACCATTTCTTGTGGTTTTTCCTGCATCCCAGCACTGGTCTCTGCCCCTCCAAGGATTGCAGGTTCCCTGTGACCTGCACAAAGCACAGCCCTCCATGCCCTCCGTGCCCCTGCTGTGTGGCAGTGCCATGCCAGCCTCCAGGGACTTTTGGGTGATGTCCCCTCCCAGCCCTGTCACCGGCATCCCCATCAGCCACTCCTGTGAGGCCATGGGATGCCTGTCACCCATCAGCCCTGCAGGGATGGTCCCTGGGAAGAGGAGGGATGGGCATGGATCATCCCTGGCTGCTCCTGGCACCGTGTGCTCTCTCCAACAGGGCATTCTTGTGTCAGAGAGCATCCAAAGAGCAGGGAAAACACTGCAAAATGTCCCATTTTCAAAAATGGCACTGCAAAAGGTGAGGGACGTGAAGTCAAGTCTCTGCTTTCAAACCTCCTTCCTCCCCCTGGGAACAGGGAAGTGAGGGAAGCACGGGGAATTCTGTGTGACCCTTGCACGTGGCACACTCAGGAGAGGCACTGAAAGCTGGGCACACCTTGCTGGCAGTGCCCAAAAAGGCTGTGCCACCCCTCCAGAGGCCAGAGGAGACCAAATCCTGCCCTGTGAGCACCCCTTGGGTACGCCCTGAGTGCCCACACTGCTGCTGCCACCACGAGCTGCTGGCTCTGCCTCGGTGCTCCCCAGGTGCTGGCACCAGGTTTATTGCCAGGGCTGTGTCACCCTCTGCCTGCTGAAGGCCACAGAGGCCACCTGATCCCCAGGGCACGTGGCCCCTGCTCTTTGTCACTCCTGGGCAGCAGAGTCGGAGCTGCCAGGGGCAGGAGCAGCAGGGCAGCACCTGCTGAGCCCCTGGGGGTTTGTCCTGGCTTGGCTGGGGGAGCAGGGATGGCACCTGCAGCATTCCCAGCCACCCCACACGGGTGGGACACATGGGGCCCGAGTATTTTTATCCTCCCCAAGTGTGTGTGAGTCACTCATTTGTCTCTCCTCCACATCAATCCCTTCCAGCACAGTGCCAGCTCAGAGGGAGCGAGCAGGGGAGAAGGATTTCAAACCCAACTCTCCTCACAGGCTGGAGGAGGGGAAAGGATGGGATCCATCCCTGCTCACCCCCCAACCCCCCCACCCTCCCTCTGCTGCCATCCCCAGCTCAACCCCAGAGCTGCAAATCCCCTCTCTGCCGGCGTGGTCAGTCCCAGAACTGCCTGCTCCTGTCCTAAAGATTTGGTTGGGCAGGGGTGGCACTCAGCAGGAGCCAGGCACCAGCACATGGCCAGGAAAGACCTGATGTCCCAGTTTTCTGAAGGTCTGAGTGTGGCCGTGCCCAAAGCAGCATTTGTACCTTTCCTTTGTGCACAAAATTTCCCTGGATGCAAATTCCCCCTCTGCAGATGCCTGTGGCTGGCACGGGAGCTGGGGGGCACTGCCCCTGGCAGCACCCATGGAATGGCTGACAGGATAAGGGAATGGCTTCAAAGGGACAGAGAGTGGGTTTAGATGGGAGATTGGGATAAAATTCCCCCCTGGGAGGGTGGGCAGGCCCTGGCACAGGGTGCCCAGAGCAGCTGTGGCTGCCCCTGGATCCCTGGCAGTGCCCAAGGCCAGGTTGGACATTGGGGCTTGGAGCAGCCTGGGACAGTGGGAGGTGTCCCTGCCATGGCAGGGGTGGGATGAGGTTTAAGTTCCCTTCCAGCCCACACCATTCCATGATTCCACGATGCCACCAGCAGGCAGGGTCAGCTCTGGGTCTGAGGGGGGAGAAGAGGGACCTGAGCAAAGGGCTCTGTGTCCATCTGAGCTGATCACATCCCCATATGTGACTTTGGGATCTCAGAGCAGAGGCCTGGGGGCTGCTCCCCTCCCTGCAGCCCCCTGAGCTCTGCAGCGTGGGCCAGGGAGCCTCAGCCATGAGGAGCTGCAGGGTGAGGGACCCCTGCACCCCCCGGCTCCATTTCTGGTTCCTTTGCCAGGAACAGATCCAAGTCCTCGTGGCTGGCTCAGGTCAAGGGGCTGGGCTGCAGCACCGTGGGGAAAGCACATAAATGGCATGAGCACTGAGATCTGGGAGCCTGGCACCTGTCCCTGGCACTGCCACCACCCTGCAGGGCTGCTGCCAGCGCCCCCAGCTCTGGAGCAACCAGAGACCCAGGGCTGAAGGCTCCAGCTGCTGGTCCTTGGCAATTCCAGCCTCTAACCTCAGGTGGGATTTGCAGTTTTAGCTTCACTCCTGCACTGCACAGGTCAGGGCTGTTCCCTTGCTGCTGCTCCCAGCTGAGCTCCAGCAGTTCCTACCCCAGAGCAGGAGCTGGGGGCCTTGGGGACACTTGGGGACTGACAGGACAACCCCATCCTCACCTGGGGCCAGCCAGGAGCTGCTGTGCTGGCACCTCCTGTCCCCCCAGAGTGGTGCTGGGAGGGGCCAGGGTGGCACAGAGGGTCCCAGAGCCAGGAGCTGCTGGTCCATGTGTCAGGAGCTGGAGGTCCCTGCTGGCTGTGGGGACGTGGGGACAGCTCATGATGTCATTTTTTCACATTTCCCTGTTCTCCATGATCTTCCCACGTTGCCCTTGCTCCCTGCCATGGTTTGTGGTCAATGATGTGCAGGAGCGGGGGAAAGGCTGAGTTGTGAGGATGAGGAAGGTGGGGTCAGGCCAGGCTTGGGCTCTGTTGGCACCGTAGGAAGTGGGTTTGCATCCCCCTGAGGGGCTGGATCCTCCAAGGGAGCTGGATCCCACCATGGGAGCTGGATCCTACCAAAGGGGCTGGATACCTCCAAGGGGGCTGGATCCCACCAGGGGAGCTGGGTCCCACCATGGGAGCTGGATCCTACCAAAGGGGCTGGATACCTCTAAGGAGGCTGGATCCCTCCAGGGGAGCTGGGTCCCACCAGGGATTGGGTGAAGTTGTTTTCTGTAGCTCTGTGTGTGGCCCGGACACCCTGGGCATGGACCAACGAGGGACCAGCAGCCCCCAGAGATGGAAGCACAATTTTGGGGTGTCTCTGGAGCCCTCCAAGCCCCCCAGCCCCACTTCTGGCTCCGTTTGCTGCACGGAGCAGCCCCGCATCCCACAGCATCCCCGCTCCTAATCGCCCTAATCCCTTGAAACAAAGCCTTAATCCCGGGGAGCTCAGCGAGGCAGAGCGGGGCTCCTGCACCGTGCCACGGCTGCACAGTGCTCTAATCCCAGAGCAAACTGCTCTAATCCTGGAGCACGGCTCCCTGCCCCCGCCCGCCCGCCGATCTGTCACCCAGCACACCGGGCGGGGATGCCCACGGGGCAGGGCCACCCCCGCTGTCACCAGGGAGGCTCAGGAGCACGCGGGGGACACTGGACGAGGGCAGCAGGGCTGGGCACGCTGTGGCTGAGCCCTCCCGTGCCGGGCAGCTCTTGGCAAGGGCCACGCTGGGCTCCTGCCCGCGCCGTCAATTGGCTCCAGCGATATTTAAAGCTCCCGTTTAATTTCCCCATGCAGAGGAGTGGTTTCCACTTGTCTGGCTGGCTGTGAGCATTTCCAGCTCTGCTGGGCTCTGGGAGGCCGGGCAGGGAGGGGGCACAGAGGCCTGCAGGGTGCCCAAGGAGGATCCGGGCTGCCGCAGCCGGGCTGGCTGTGCCCGGCTGGGCTGGCACGGGAGCGGGGCCGGGAGCTGCAGGGCCCGAGCCGGCCAAGCCAGCGCTGCCTGGCAGGATGCCCGTGGGGCCATTTCGGAGCACCGGCGGATGGGGAGGGCTCTGCAAGCGGGAATCGGCTCCCTCTCCCCGGCAGACGGGAGGAGGAGGATTCCCCCGGGGCTTTGAAGCCTCCCCTGCCACTGCCCAGCTCATCCTGCAGCGCCAGGCAGCACCAGGCAGTGCTGGATCCTGGATCGCAGTACCCACAGCAGCACCCGGGGCTCCTCATCCTCCCAATCCCCCTGCAGGAACCTCACCCGCATGAGGGAAAGCAGATCCCGCGGTGCATTGCCCCGTGCTGCAAATTCCCAGCTCGGCATCCTCCCCAGCCTGTGTGGTGCAGATCCCAGCTCCCAGCCCTCCCAGCTCCCGGGGAAAGTGGTTTTATCCCGCTGGAACAGCTCCCCTGGGGGCAGTGTCATAGCTCGGGCCCTGCTGTGCTCTGGCCAGGGCGATTCAGTGCCTGCCTGGCTGAAGCTGCTCCCCTCAGAGCCTTTGAAGCCCGCACACGCTGTTAAAACACCACCTGAAATATTTATCGAGTCAATTTTCAACTCACATAAACTCCGTGCTTACAAGGGGGAAAAAAATATAAAAAATTCCCTCTCATTTTCCGTGAATTCCTGAAATGCAAATCGAGCCGCAGGTGTCAGGTGGGCAGGGTGCCACCCCATCCCTCGGGGCACTGGGTGTGCTCTGCACGCCCACCTGCCAGCTCTGCTCCCCATGGGCTCATCGGGCTGTGTCCTGTCCCTATCCCCATCCCTTCTCCTATCCCCATCCCTTCTCCTATCCCCGTCCCTGTCCCCATCCCTGTCCCTGTCCCCTCGTGACCACTGTCCCTGTCCCCATCCCTGTCCCTATCCCTGTCCCTATCCCCATCCCTGTCCCTATCCCTATCCCTGTCCCTGTCCCCCTGTGACCGCTGTCCCCGTCCCTGTCCCTGTCCCCCTGGGTCCCTCTGCTCCCAGCACAGGGATCTTCAGGCCGCCGTTCCCAGCTGGAGCAGCTCCGGGCCCTTTGCAGTGCGGGCGGCCCTGGCTGGCCCAGCCCGGGGGTCCCTTCGCAGCCCCCGCGGGCAGGAGCGCCGGGAGGAGCCCTCGTGTCCCCGCCGGAGCAGCGGGGAGGGGCAGGGGGGCTGTGCCTGAAAATGGAGCTGCGGCTGTTCGAACATCCCCGGCGAAAGAGCCATTAGCGCTAATTACAGAGCAGAGGGCACTTCCCATCCGCAGCCTCGGAGCCATTTCCCCCCAGCTCCTCACCCCGCAGCACCGGGGGGTGTGGGATGCCGGGGATGCTCCTTCACGGCTCTTCCACCGCCGGAACGGGAGGGAAAAGGGCTGGGATCCATCTCCGTGGCCCACAGCCTCCGGCAGAGGTGGTACTTCACTTGTCCTCTCCTTCGAGGACTGTCACCTCCAGAAGGTCTCTCGGGGACTCTGGGGCTGGGGTGGGTTGCAGGGTTCATCCTACAAAGTCTTGCCTCACCTCCTAGGCCTGTGGAAGACAGGGAGTGCAGGGACACCTGCCCAGCCATGCCATCAGAGCCTGGCAGTGACCAAAAGTTCATCCCAACCAGGGCCAGGAGATGCAGGGACAGGGACAGGGACAGGGACAGGGACAGGGACAGGCAGGGAGCTGCTGTGGTGAGAGCTGCCCTCTCCGTGGGGCAGGGGGATGTGGGAAGGCTTTCCAGGCAAAGCCCACTGCTCCAAGCTGAGCTGTTGCTGTAAGAGCACTGCAGCGGGGCGGGGAGAGCAGCTCCGAGAGGCTCTGGCGGTGAGCAGGAATTAGAAATGCATTAGGAGCCGCTTCAAAGCCCTCCCCGATGGGAGCTGCAGCGTCTGATGTCACAGATGCTCTGTGCTGAGGCAGGAGGAGCGGGCTGGCACAGAGCTCTGCCTGCCCCGTGTCCCCACTCCGTGCCAGGCTGGTGCCTCCGCCCTGCTCCTATGTGCCCAGTGAGTGCCACATCCTGGGGGAGAGCCGTGCCCCCTCAGTGCCAGCAGCTGGCAGCTGCCAGCCCATCTCCCTGGATGCAGGAATGCCTGGGTGCTCCCGGGGTGTCACCCTGCGTGCCGAGGGCAGGGGGATCACACCGGGTTTGTGCCCCGGGCTGCAGCAGCGAGCAGGTCCCTTCTCCTGAGGCAGGGAGGAGGGGAGAGATGGGAAAATCCCAAATGCTGCCCCACCCAGCCCCTCTCACCCCGGGCTGGCTCCTGGGCTGGGGTTTCCAGCTGCCTTTCCCACACCCAGCCCCTCTCTCCCAGCCAGACCCCAGGTGGGCACGGGCAGAGGATGCCTGCAGCTGGCTCCTGCACCTCCTTGGAACATCCCAGATCCATTTAGGGACATTCCCCCTCCCCCTTCCGAGCAGGACATTAACCCCAGGTCCATTTTCTAAGCCAGTCTGCCGTGAGTCCCAGGGGGCCACGCAGAGGCCTGGGATCCCAGCCAAGGATATTCCCACCAGAAAATCCTGTAAGGGAGAGCTGCCAGCCCCCAGGCCCATCCTGCTGATCCCTCCTGCGAGCAGCAGGCAAAGGCAGGCTGCAGTGCTGGGGTGCAGGGGTTAACTCCGGGGTGCAGCCCCTCCTGCCAGCCCCAGGGCCCTTTCCACGCTGTTTATTTTTATCCTCTCTCGATGGATCCCTGTCGATGGTGCCAGAAGATTTCCCCCCCAGTTCCATCACACGGCAATTTAAGGTTAGTCCAGCCTGCCAGAATGAGTCAAAAGCTTTTAAAAAGCCTATAAAGCAGGCATCTATCTTGCCCTGGTTTGATTCCACTCCTTTGTTTATGGCTGAGGTCACCGGCTCGAGCCTCAGGGAGGAATCCAGGTCACCGCTGGCGGTGACGTGGGGCGAGGGCGGCACTCCCTGCCTGGCTCAGACACCTCTGCTCCTGCGTGGGCCCCACGTGGTGGGCTCGCCCCTGGATGCTCACACAGCGCCTGGCACAGACCCAGAGACCCCCGACTGCTGGGAGCAGCAGGGAGGCCCCAAAACAAAAACACCTCCCCGGGGAGGAGATTCCCCCTGAGGAGCTCACCAGCCTCAGTGAGACCCCAGCGCTGGCCAGGAAGCCAAGGAAGGATTCCAGGGAGCAGGAGCTCATCCCCAGCAGGGCAGGGGCTCGCCTGGGGCCACAGGGATGTCCTGTGGCTGGGCTTGGTGCTGGGGATGCCCAGCTGGCGGGTTTTGGCAGGCACAGGGGGGTTTTGTCCCCAGTGCAGCTCTGTCTCTGCTGCCAGGGCAGATGTTGGCCAGACTGCAGCTGGATGCCCCTCCAACCCACTGGTGGAAGGCACATGGAGGCACAGGGACACTNTCCTCCCGGCCGGGACAGCCCACACCCGTCTGTGCTGCTCCCAAACCTGCCAAAGCCATCCCCACCTCCCGCTCCCAAACCTGCCAGGCCGGCTCTGTCCCCTCGCTGCCTTTTCTCAGGGATGGCCACCGTGTCCCCTCGGAGAGGGGTGCCAGCTGTGCCCACGTGCTCCCAGTGGGGAAGCAGTGGCAGCTCCCAGCCCGCGGTGGGGCAGAATTCCCAGGTTTTCAGAAATCCCGGTGCCACGGCCTTGGCACACCCCTCTGGGAGGGCACGGGGCACCCCAGGCTGCTCCTTCTGCTCCCTGCCAGCCCCTGCCCAGCCCGGCTGGGGGGTTTGGAGGGTTATTTGTCAGGCAGCTGCTTTGGGGCTGTGGCTGGCACTGAGGATCCGCGGGGCCAGCCCGGATGGAGGAACAGCAGCTGGAGCAGGAGGATGGGCGGGATCCCTTCATCGGCATCTGCTGATTCCAGGGCACCCCAGCTCGTCTGGCCGCCAGGGGAGGGGACCTAGGATGCGTCAGGAGGGGAGGACACATGGCCACACGTCACCTCTGTGTCACCTGCAGTGACCCCCGGGCTGCAGAGCAGCTCTGCCTGGCTGGGTGCTCCCAGGGGAGGATGCAGCAAAGCGGTGCCAGCAGCGCTCAGCCCGCCCGGGAGGAGGTGCAGGGGGATGAGGAGCAGGAGGAGGAGCAGGGAATGTCCCCTGAGGTCCGGGCTAGGCACGTGGCCTGCTGGCTCTGTCACAGATGGGGTGATATGGGGGTTCAGGGTGTGACACGGGGGAGTTGCTGTGACTCCCTCCCGGCCTGGCAGCTCAGGGGGTTGTCTGTGCTCTCATAGGGATGTGGACCCCAAAATCCAGCCCAGCCCCATGAATTTGGTCTCTCTGATCCCACCAAGCGAACAGGGGAAGCCACAGCTACCCCTGAAATCCAGCCCAACTTCCTAAATTTGATCTCTCTTTGGCCTCTCCAAGGGAGCAGGGGAAGCCACGGCTGCCCCACAGACCATGGAGATGTGATCAAGCCAGCTCTTCCTGCAGGGTGTCCCTGCACCCTGGAGGTGCCCAAATCCCCTGAGAATGAGCTGGTTCCTCCTTGAAACCCCACTCAGCTCCCAGCCTGCATCAGCTGGCCGAGATGTACCGGGATGAGAAGCTGGTGCTGGACTCATCCCCCAAGCCCCTGGGGAGCTGCTGCTCCCTGCCTGCTGCCCACCCTAGGAGGGACATTCCCATGCTGTAGGTTCACAGAATTCACAGAATTCACAGAATCACAGAATCACTGGGTTGGAAGAGACCTTCAAGATCTGGATCCAGCCCCAGCACCTCAACTAAACCCTGGCACCCAGTGCCACATCCAGGCTTTGTTAAACACACCCAGGGATGGGGACTCCACCACCTCCCCAGGCAGCCATCCCAGAACTTTATCACCCTTTTTAAAAAAATCTTTTTCCTGATATCCAGCCTGTATTTCCCTTGGTGCAGCTGGAGGCTGTGTGCTCTGGTTCTGTCAGTGCTGCCTGGAGAAAGAGCCCAGCCCCAGCTGAGCACAGGCACCTTTCAGGAGCTGTGCAGAGTGATAATATTACTTCTGATAATGTTCCAGGCTGAGCACCCCCAGCTCCCTCAGTGGTTCCTCACAGGGTTTGTGTTCCCAGACCCTCACCAGCCTTGTTGCCTCCTCTGGATGTGCTCAAGTGAACCCCAACAAACGGCTTTTGCTCAAAGCCTTGCAGGATGAGACATTCCAGGGGGATAAATCCCCCACCCGCCCCCAGTGTGCAGTCACCTGGGAGCTGCAGTCTGGGGCAGGTGTGGTCACAGTTCCAGCTGTTTGCTGTGCCCCACAGCCCCCAGAGCATCCCAAGGTGTGTGTGGTCACAGTTCCAGCTGTTTGCTGTGCCCCACAGCCCCCAGAGCATCCCAAGGTGTGTGTGGTCACAGTTCCAGCTGTTTGCTGTGCCCCACAGCCCCCAGAGCATCCCAAGGTCTGTGTGAGGTGCCTGCGTGCCCTCCCCACCCTCCCTCCCTCTCCTCACAAGTGCTCCCCAGGGAAAGCAAGTGAGAAATCATCGGCTGTGAGTCGCTTCTGAAAGAAAATCTGCCCAAAATCAGCTCCCAGAAGTGTCTGGCCAGTGCCTGCTGGAGCTCAGAAGGGAACAACAGCTGCTTCCTGCAGCAGCCCAGTGTCAGGAGCCAGGCCTGGAGCTCTGATGGTTTCCTTGTGCCACAGGAAGTGTTGGGCACCTCTGCCCGTGTCCTGGGCCAGGCTCTGCTCTGACACGGGGGTCAGAGGGGGTTTCTGTGCTGGCTCCAGGTGGGTGTACAGGGTGCCATCCCCCTGCTCCCTGGGTGTTCCTGGTCCCCAATTCCTGGCTCTGTATCAGGCTGAATCAGCCCAGGGCTGATCCCCACCATGAGGGGATGTGGATTTCCCACCCCCTGCTCCTCCCTGCAGGGCGCCAGCAGGGCCTGGCTGTCCATCCCACACAGATGGGCAGCTCCAGGCTCTGGAAAAGCACTGGGCTGCTGGAGGGTCCAGTTTGGGCCAGCACCTGTGATTTTGGGCAGCAATGGATAAGCAAGAACCATCTGCCTGCCCAAGGGCCTTCAGGCCCACCCAGCTGCCTCTCTGTTGGCACGCTGGGAACAGCAGGGTCCATCCTGGATCCTTCCTGTGACCCCAGCAAAGGGCTGGGTTTCACCTTGTCCCTTGGTCATGATGAGCCACAGGACCCTGAGGGGTCACAGAGGGGGTCAGGAGTGACCCAAACCCTTGTGACATGTGAGGTGACATGGATGAAGCCTCTGCCCTTCTTCTGGAGCCTCCTGCTTCAGGAGCTTCAATGCTCACTGACGCCCAGCCATGGGCCACAGGCACCCCTGAGATCCTTCAAAAATCCCAAAACAGGGATGGGGCTCCTACACTTGGCTCCTTGGCACAGTGACCCAGTGATGTTGGCACTGCATCTCTGCTACTGGAAGGTCCCTGCTGCCACCACCCGCAGTGTCCCCTCAGTCCCTACCGCCCTGGGACCCCCCAGCCCCACCCTGGCAGGGACTGCCCCGGAGGGGGCACGGAGCAGGGCTGGCAGTGCCAACAGGGGCTGGCAGTGCCAACGTGCCCACCCGTTTGTCTGTAATTAAAAGTCGCGTGTAGAGATTTCCTGTGACACGTCCCGCGAGTCCAGCTGCAGACATGGTGCCTTGGAAGCAGGAGATGCTAATGAGTGCTTGTGCATATTAAATACCTTGTTTACACTTAGACAACAGCCGGTGGAGCTGGGGGAAGGAGGGGAGGTGGCTGCAATCTTCACTCAGGCTTTCTGCCCCTCAGGAGCTGCCGAGCCTGGCTTAGGCCAGGCCCAGGCTGCAGGGACAGCCCAGGGCTCTCAGCAGTGATGCCACCACTCTGTCTCAAGCCCTGGGTGGCACTCAAGTCTGCCCAGGGGCCCCCTGTGTGGGGACTCAAGGGGGGTTTTGGGGGACCAAGCTGCCCACCGTGCCTGAAGCCCTCCAGAGGGCTGGTCCCTCCTGATCCTGGGCATGGGGTCTGGGGGAACTGGGAAAGGGGAGAAGGCAGCAGGATCAGGGGGGCAGCAGGAGCCACCCTGCCCAGGCACTGCCCACACTCAGTGGCCAGTCCCTCGCTGCCCATGAGGTGCAGGAAAGGTCCCCAGCCCTGCCCTGCCCTGCCCCAGGGCAGGATCCCACCCTGCCCAGAGGGACAGCTCTGGCTCTGGGATGTGGCTGGACTGAGGCTTGCCAGCACAACCTGCCCTTCCCCACACTGTGGGGTGTTGAGCTGAGGGCTCAGGGGCTGTCCTGGCTGATGGTGGCCTTGGGCTGCTGCCCACAGCCCCTGTCCCCTTCCCAGTCAGGACCCCAGCCCAGGGCCCTTCAAAGCTCCAGGAGAGTCCTCGTGTCCCTGAAAATACCGAAGGGCAGGCACGAGGGCAGCAGCTCCAGCCCTGGTGCTCCCCAGGCTCTCAGCAGGGCAGGAATCAGGCAGCTCCCTCCACCTGCATTCAAAGATCTGGACAAACTCCAGGAAGGAGCTCCAAGGACCTCAAAGAGCCCCCAGAGTGACCCCAAGGTTTCTGCCCAGACTGTGGGTCACCCTTCCCTGGCCAGCATCCACCCAGCCAGCTCCTGCACCCCACAGCACTCAGCAACCAGCACACCGTGGGCAGGAGCTGTGCCAGCTCCCCCCTCTCTAGGGCATCCTCAGGGGGCTGCTGGGTCCCTGCTGCCCTGAAACCACAGCTTCAGCTCGGCTGCTCATTGCTGCTGCCTCGGGAGGAGGCACATGTGCCACCCCACATCCCAGCCCGGTGTTATCCCACAGCCTCCTGCTGGGCACGTCCCGGGAGGCCCGAATGACTGATGTGATCGCTGCCAGGCTGCCCGAGCTGGCCACTGTGGGGTTGTTTCTCCCCCAGCTCCCTCCAGGGACAGGCAGGCGGCAGCACCGGGAGCTGTCGGAGGAGGCTGGGAGGGCTCAGCTCATCCAGAGCCGAGCTGGGACCCTCGGGGACACCCCCCACACGCCCGGCAGCAGCTGGACCTCGGCACCGTGGCTGCTGTGCTTTGCCGTGTTCCCTGCGGTGCCTGGAGCAAGTTCCCGCAGTGTGCTCCCCAGCCGCGCACGCCTGAGCGAGCCGGGCCGGGACACAGCCCCTGCCTGGAGCCACGGGTGCTCCAGTGGGGAAAACCGAGCCCTGGGAATGAGGAGCTGCCTGTGCCAGGCTGTGTGGGGAGGGCGGGCAGGAGGATCCCAGGGACCCCAGCGTGTGCGAGGTGACAGCAGCAGGGCCCTGTGGCAGCACCCCCCAGCCCCAGACACCGCTCCGGGCATCCAGAGCCCATCCCTGTACCCCGGTGATGGTGCCCTGGGATAAGGGATGGTCCAGGGGACTCCAGGTGTCCCCACATGGTGATCTCACACGGACTGTGCCAGCCAGGCTGCCCACTGGATTCACACCCTGGGAACTCCCAATCCCTGTCTCCAGGAATTCCCAATCCCTGTCTCCAGGGCACCATGGCTTCCTGCCCATCAATCTCACACCTCATGGGAGAGGGGATCCTGTTTGTACCCCTGCCCGGTCCCCTCGAGGTGTTCCCCACCTCTCAGGGCTCCTCAGGGACAGAGGGATGGCCGAGACAGAGGGATGGTCAGGGACAGAGGGATGGCTGGGACAGAGGGATGGTCAGGGACAGAGGGATGGTCAGGGACAGAGGGATGGCCAGGTCAGGACTGGAACCAGGGGCACCCTGGGGGGTGTGGGACTGAGACAGGCTGACCCCAGTGCTCANCAGGGACAGAGGGATGGCCGAGACAGAGGGATGGTCAGGGACAGAGGGATGGCTGGGACAGAGGGATGGTCAGGGACAGAGGGATGGTCAGGGACAGAGGGATGGCCAGGTCAGGACTGGAACCAGGGGCACCCTGGGGGGTGTGGGACTGAGACAGGCTGACCCCAGTGCTCATGGTTGCTGTAGGGAGTCTGTAGCAAAGCTTTTTGGGGACAGAAAATGCATGTTGGGGTTCAAGAAAGCCTTGGGGCAGCAGGCTGAGCCCCTGGGACACAATCCCTTCTCCTGCAGCCCTGCGTGCCCAGTGTGGGGCAGGTAGGTGTCCCTGCCTGGTGATGGATGTCCCTTCCCCTGCCTGCACTGTCCCCAAAGGCTACAGCTCCCACCGAGCAGCCAAGATGCCACCAAAGTGCCACCAAGTGCCAGGTGTTGGTCGCTGCCCACGCCCACTGAAGAGGATCCGGTTCCCTCCCACAGCGTGGTGGGCTGGGGGCTGGCAGGAGCCAGCTCGGTGCCACCCTCAGCGTGTGGCTCTGTGGCCCTGACCCCGTCAGCAGTTTCCCCATCCCACCTGCACCCTGGAGCTCTGCCCACTCCTCCCACAGCTCCCACCCAGCCCCGGCGTTCCACGGAGCTGCCAATCGCGAGCGTTTTAAATGTTAATGACGACGTTTCAGATTTGTAGTGGAAACTAATTAAAATTGTTATTGTTAGCGGGTTTGAATTGCCCAGGTGTGAATCATTATCCTCATTAAAATAATCAGGGAGACGGGGATGTGACAGGAGAGCAGATGGATGAGGATGAGCCTGAGCCAGCGACCCGGCCGGCCGGGGAGCCTCGGTGCCCACGGGCAGAGGGGGCAGCGCTGCCCGGGCGGGCACAGACCCGGCTCCAGCCCGGCCCAGCACCTCCTGCCCCATGGAAGGGTCCCAGGCACGGCTGCAGGCGGGATACCGGGAATGTTCAGAGCAGGAGCGCTGGGGAGAGGCTGCAGGGCTGCGTTTGGTCATCGCCCATCGCTCCCCCACCACGGCTCCCGCTCCCCCGGAGCCATCCTGCCGTGTCCCGGCTGTGCTGCCCGGTGTCCCCGCAGCCTGGGGACCGTCACCTTGCCCTGCGCCGCTTCCCTGGAGCAGCGGGCTGTGCTCCCTGCCCGGCTCACTGGGAACGGGGTGGCATTGCCCAGGCTCGGGTGAGGAGCTGGGGGCTGAGGGCTCCTGCTGCAGCTGCCAGCCTCGGGGACACGGGTGGCTCCCGACGCCGCCCCGCCGGAGCCACCGGGCCGCTCATGGCCCGGGGCCGCTGGTGGCCCGGGTGGCCCCGCGTCGCCGCAGCTGCTCGGGGCCCTGCGGTTCTGTCTGCAGGGAACAAGGGCCCCTTTCTGCCCCGTGAATGGGCTCAGTGTGCGCAGCCCCCGGCCGCACCCGCAGCCCCCGGCCGGCGGCGCTGGGGTCAGCGGGACCCCGCGGGCACGGAGCTATTCAGGGAAAGGGCACGGACCTCGCCGCGCTCAAGGTCGCCTTTGTGCCATGAATCGCAGAGCCGCGGCTCCCCTGGGGACGGGCGGTGACACCAAAGGGAGGGATGATGGCACCCGGCCAGCGCTGGGGCTCTCTACAGCCAGGCTCCCCCTGAGGCTGTGTCTCGTCCCTTGTCCCCGGCTGGGCGGAGTGGCTCTGGAGATGTCCCCGGGATGCCAGCCGAGAAAGGTGGCACCGGGAGCTGCTTGCCAGGCGCTGGCCACGGGTGACTGCGGGGATGTGCTGGCCAGGTGGCACTCAAGACTAGTTTATCTGCTGATGTTTTCATCTATTGACAAATCTATTATTGATGATACACTTTCCTGGGCTTGGCAGAGCTCTGTCCGTGCTCCAATCACATCCATCCCATAAATCTCAGCCAGGGCTTTGCCATTGCTGCTGAATTAATTATCCCCAGATTGTTTTTTCATAAATATTTGACAAGCACTAACAATGCAAGGCGTGAAGCCCCCTGGTAATTCCGTGGCTCCAAATTCCCCTTCAGAGGGAGCTGTCACCTCCAGCACTGCGGGACCAGGGCATCTTTGGGAGGCACAGAAAGGCTGGGGCAGGACCTCGGATGGGGAGAGGCTGCTCCCCCTGGGCTGGGGAGTTTCACACAGGGAGCTGTCAATGGGGCACAGCACCCAGACTCGTTTAATTCATGCATCAAAGGAGCACCAAGAACAACAAACCGGCCCCAATTGCATGGATGAGGATTGGGCAGGACAAGGACAACGTGTGGAGCTCCTGGGATGCACAGCTGGGATGCTCAACCCCCTCTGTGGCAGCACTGATGAATTATGGAACAGCCCGAGGTGGGAGGGACCCACAAGGATCACCCAGCCCAGCTCCTG
>VYZP01007527.1:0-18950 GCA_013400635.1 Hypocryptadius cinnamomeus | reverse complement strand
GGGATTTGAAACATCAGTGAATTACATGGAGAATTATTTAAAAGCAAATAAAGAGCAGATACATACACACAGACATACACAATTTCTTCTGGAGAGTTTCCTGGGTTGCTTATTAGTCTTCAAATGTCATAACACATGCTGTTTTCATGGATGTGTCAAACTATCAACTGGATGTGGCTGGAGCAGCAGCCGCTGCTTCAAATGTATTGTTCCCCTCTGATTGCCCTAATTATACAAGGAAAAGTGTTGGGCTGCAGTAACTTCATTTGCACTTCAGCCCTCATGTGGTGCCATCTCCCCACTGCAAACAGAGATGGAGTCCAGCTGCGGCAGGGGATCACAATCCGGCTCCCCGACGCCAACCAGACGTAAAAGGCACCTCAGCAGTGCTGCCAGCTGGGCTTATTTAAACCCCATGCTTCCTTCCAAACTTAAGAACACCCATTTCAAAACAGTCTTTTATAAACTCTTTTGGGTTCTGCTATTTTCTGATCAAAGCACAGTCGGTAGCACTGTGAGCTCTCCCCAAACAGTGAGCAGTTCTCAAATCCCACATTTTTACCTTATTTGCTCTGTACTGCTCTGGTATCAGTAAAAGACAACAGGGTTATTTGTGGACTTAAGGCAATGCTCAGGCAATGTTCTTAGATATCATCAGTTCAATACAAGATAGTATGACCTAGAATTCAATCAGTAAAAATATCTGGTCTGGTGTGTTGTTTTAGAAAGTTATATCATGCAGCATTACCTTAGGAGAGAGTTGAGGAAATAAACAGTTGTTTCTTCAGTTGAAATTTGGAATTACAAATGTACATGGTTAGCAGGTACAAAATGTACTTGTCAAAACCAATCAACCATAAATCTGAATTTTTAGGTATTTCTGTTGTCCCTGGATGCATGGCACAGACTATTCACTCCATCTGGCAGTGAAAAACAAACAGTTAAGATCATTCATTTGTTGGAAACCAGCTGAGTATTATAATTAGTCTTACTTGGCACTCACAAATGTTGCATGCATTTTGTCAATTCTAGTTTAGTGAATAGAATTTCCTTGGCAATTTTAAACTATCTTAATCACAGAGCACATACACAGACACATGCACATATGCATATGTGCACAGTTTATATATTCCTATACAGTTGAGATTAACTGACTTTAGGATTGTTTGTAAGGCTCCTATTTCAGAAATGCTAACTTTTGGCAGGAAGTCTCATGCAAACATTATCACTTGGTTTGTAGGAGAATGAAATGGGAGCAGAAATCCTTCCTGGTTTTCATCCTGTAAAACAACTTGCACATTAGTGCTGATAAGTCAGCATAGCAATTCATCTCTTTTTCTAACAAGTCTCTTTGTCATCCTTCTGGTGGCTCAATATGTGTTGGAAATCTTCAGAGACTGACTAATTGTTCAAAATCTTTTTTGAACAATTTGGAGCTGCCATTTCTACCTTGTCTTTATCTGGCTGCCCTGTCGGAGAAAATATCTGAGCAATACAAAGGACTATATTGGATGTACAGAGAGCATCCCTGAAGTATTTTTAAATTATGTGTGTCTGTAGTGGTTCCAACATGTCTTCAGAAAACCGGACACATGTCTTCTGAAACAGGACATTGTACGTGATACAGGACAATGACCAGAGGCTACCATTGTTTCAAAAATCACAAATGATGACAGGGCTGTACTACTTCATAATTTTGAATTAATGGAAAAAAGAAGCCAAAGAATAAAATGTACTGCCATTCCAATTACCTGGAAAGAAAATCAAGAACAGACGATATTATTTTAATATTCATACATTTATATTTTCTAATATTTCTTATGGTTTAGCAGAGAGAAACTGAGATACACCATTATGAGCGTAATAAGAGTGGTAAAATAATGCTCAACATTACTGGAAAAATAACGGAATCTTTTTCCAGTAATTTGAGAGCTCCTCAAGCCAAAGTCATAACATTTAAGATATTTTGTAATGGTGTGAGAAAATGGAGCAGTTACTTCATTGTTTTGAGGACAACATGGACTGATGCAATTTCCATCATCTGCTGACTGTGAGTCGCTTAGCAATTCTGAAACTGTAATCCCCAAAATAAATTAAGGATGTTAACTACATACAAGAGGACAAGTGTGTTCTTAACAATATGAAACATCAAGCACAATTTAGAGATAGGGCTTAAAATTATCCTGCATAAATCTGAATTTGTCTGCCCTCTTTTTTAACAACAGATGGTTCAGAGTCCCGATTTCTTATTCATGGGCTTCTTCATTCTCTCGGTCTCACCCCATTTCCTCAGTTCAGGAACTTTGTTTCTAAGGATTAGCAATACACTGGAGATAGCACATTCATGGCTGGGGGAGATGATCATTATGGGGAAGAAAAGGAGAATTTGGGTGGCAAGTCCTTTGACTAGAATTCTGTGACAAATTTTCACTTATCTGACTATAAGCCACGGAATGCATTTCCAGAAAGGACTGTACAATTTGCATTAATGTTATATGCTTAAGGGACCTATTGCCATTCTGGACTGCATCTAACCGAAGACATAAAGTGTCTGTAATGACTTTTGCGTATCATCAAAGTATGAAGACATAAAGTTTCTGCATAGATTTTTACCTATGTGGCTGCAAAATATTTTAGCTGGAAACTAAATGTTATTCTGAACAGCCAGTAGTCTCAGCTCTAGCTCATAAACCTGAAATATTTTCAATGGCTGTATAGTAATAGGCCTTAGTCAGAGCTCTGTGCTTCTGAAAGAAGCACCATTTATAATTAGAGTTTTTAGTCTCCCATGGCATTATTAAAATACAGCTTTCTTTTTGCACCTCTCTGACTGACTTTTCAGGTAGATATTAAAGATCTTCCTTCCATGGGGAATGCCTAAGAGATGAAGAACTCAGGAAATGTGTGCTTTTTCCACTTCTGCCCCTGTCCTTCTAAGTGACCTCCAAATGTCTGTGAAGAAACTGAACAAATGCCAGATGACCTTCTTCATGAAGTTTTTTGAGCTCACTTAAAAGTTCCACATATTACTCTCATTGATTCAGATTGAAAAGGTTAAACATTTGGCATATGAGACTGCAGTTTTTGTAACTACAGTTACAAATAAAGAATCATCAATGACCCAGATGGGGTTGTGGGGTCCTGTGAGATTTTGAAGGAGACTTGAAACACAGAGTTGGCAGAAATATTTAGAAGACAGGCAAGTGCTGAAAATGGCAGGTCTCCTCTGCAAGGTGATCTGTAGAGCAAGAAGGTTTAGTGCAAAGACAGGTGTGATTTAATTTGGCGGAGCACCAACACATAACCCTCAGCTTTCAGCTGTAGCTCAGCTTTAACAAGCAGGGGCCTCTGTTCCCAAACTGGCAACTCAGGCTGATCTTGCTGGGTAGTCAGCTCAGGATAGGGATAGGGCTGTCATATTAAAACTCCTGCTCCCATCATTTCTCAGCTCCTACATGCAGAAATATGCATTCACTAAGTAGGCCAAGGCAGCTACACATTTTCCCTATCCATAACAGATGACTTTAGAATACGTCCTTCTTTTTCTGTTATGTAAGTATTTCTTGGGGTGTTTTGTATATACTACCCCAAGCCAAACAAGCAGTTACACAATCTGTTGGAAGGGAAAAAAAAAAAATGCGATCTTGTATGAATTTATTTATTACTCTCTTACAGTTCATTTCCAGAGTATGGGAGCATAAAGGTGATGTAAAAGGACACTTCTCAAATTACCCTGAGAGGATTTTGTTAACAGCAACCAACCAAAGAAGAAGAGATAAAAACAAATACTCAGTGATGTCTGCCTGATGATATTCTACTTCTACTAGCATGTGAAATGAGAGGTGGAAGGAATTAACCTAGAAGAGGAAGAATGACAGCAGATGAGAAATGAAGCAAAGCTACAAGTACTCAGGCTTAGCTAGCAGCATACGTTGGCTGAGAATTAAAAAGGGACGTGGGCATTTCATAAAACTTGGCAATATAAAATCTGAAGCTTTGTCACCCATCTCTTTAAAGAGTGGGGTTCAAAATGTGGGAGTAAGTGCTCAGATATCTTACATGCTAGATAAGAGAAATTAAATGCCAGAATTGTAATATCCAACAGGAAGCCCCAGGTATGTATAAAATCCTGTCTGAATGTGGACCCAGATACCTGTGTAAGACTCAGTATCTCTGTGGAACTGGAATGAAGAAATAGGCTTAGGAAGCCAGAGCCTATTTCTGTTAAACTGTGATAATAAAGGGATTTTGTCTATGTCTGTACTACTTAGTAAAACAGCCAAGAACAGCCATTTGACCAGAAGAGCGTGAGACATGTCACAACATGCATTTTTTTGGCTAACCTCTTTTATAATATTTTTTTCCAAAAAAATAGAGATCTATTTTAACTATTGGAAAACACATCTGGATTATTTTTAGACTTGAACATGAGGAATCTCAGCTTCATCAAAAGGTGACAGGGAACATACTAGCACATAATGGGTACATATAATTAAAGCCAAATGCATACCAGACCCATTCCATTTATTATTGTAGACACATCTGAAATACTTGGCAAGGGAAGAGGAGATCTTTTTTAGGGAAATATTCAGCAAACAGGGATTGAAACTCTGTTCAAAACTCAACAAGGGGATGATAGCTAAAAGGCAGTTAGGCTTTCTTGTGTTTGGTGCTTGATGCTGCATTCAAAGCAGTGTAAAATATATAGTTACAGAGAGTCCAAAGGAGATCAAACTCACAAGCGAGAACACACAATTGGAAGGCGACTACCCCACTCTAAGCACTGCCAAGTTTTTTAATTTAGACATTTCCTGGTGAAAAATGTAGAAATTAGGGTTTCAGGAACTAGGACCTCAGATTTCCCCATTGCTCCAGATACATTTCAATTCTTCTTGCACATCTACCTTTGTAAGAGCACCCTACCCCTGAAGGGCGTATTCCATTTTATGTCTCACTGCATTCTGTCATTCCTTTTACTTCCTCTCTCAGAAAGTATAGCAAGAGTAGGTAGTTAATACAATACAGAGCATTTTCAGAAATAAATATGTGATCATGAGGAATCCACACATGAAATCTTTAGTGTCTGGAAAGAATGAATTGTTTTTACCAAATCTTATATATATGTATATGTATGTGTATATATATATGTATATATATATATATGTATGTATATGTATGTATATATATGTATATATATGTCTACGTTTTGAATAAGAATTTATGAAATTTCTCCTAACAGCCCACTTCTCCATTTAGTGTTCAGTCCAAATCTCACTAATCTTTGTAGAGAATATTTTCATTGATTTCTCTTATTGTGGTTTTACATTGGCAGGATTCAACCTGGCTCACTTAAAAGAGCAAAAAATTCTGCTCTCATACTCTGCATTTTCGAGACTTTCTGTTTTGGTTCTTGTTTCTGATGAGTTTAGGTCGGCCACATCTGCTCCTGCATTTAAATTAAAGTTTAAGATATTTAATAAAATCCTGTTTTCATAATTTATATGGGCTTCACTCTTCTGAAAATAATTGTTTAATATAGTTAGGTTGGTTTTATCTGTCACTGATATTTTTATCTGTTTTGTTCTACAGTCCTTTATGATGTGCTATGCATAAAAATAGTTTCGTAAATGAAGATTGAGTGCCCAATATTTTTCATTAAATAAGATTTGGTCTTCAAAAGAGGTTAAATATAAATAAAAATATAAGATGTTAAGTATAAGATGATAAATATAAACATAAATATAAATAGTAATAGTAATTATAGTGGTAGTATCACATATATGTTTGAACTTAGTAGATCCAGTAACAGTTATTCTTTTCTGGTGCTTTGTACACATAAGATGAATTTTGGGTTCCTCAGATATATGCAGGCAAACATTTAGTTCTAAAACGTTGGTATTCTTCCCAAAAGGAAGAAGGTTTAAGTGTTAAGGGAAAATTCAGTTTTCAAGGATCTTCTTTTTTAAAATTATTTTGTGTTTCTTTTTTAATTACTTCTGTTGCTGCTGTTACTAATCAGCTTGTTTTGCATCATGCTAAACAGCACAGCTGGAGAATTTGCTCACTGATTGAAAGTATCATGTGAGCATAGAGTGGGAACCAGTGGGACTGCAATGGAAATGACTGCAAAGAGATTTCAAAGGTATTATAAGAAGGCAATAATTTTTTTGACATTAGGGAATGCTTGAGGAAGTGAAGAAAGGAAAAAAAAACCAGTATGGGAAGATTAGAGAAGGAAAAATGTATCTGAGGAATAAGAGCAAAAAAGGGATAGTGTTTGCTTATGTCTGGACAGTCAACTTAGCAAATGTAGCTCAATGGCTGTGGAAGCAGCAAATCCTATATTAAAGGTGGAAAGTTTCCGTAATGACCAGAAAAAAAAAAAATAAAATAGGAATGGATTGTCAAACAGACATTTGAATTTATCCCTGTTGCAAACTGCTATAAAACCCACAGCAGAATTAAATTTCCTACTGGTGTAGAAATAACACCTGTGTTTGCAAAGTTCCCAGGCAATGATTTGTACTGTGAGGCTGTAGGCACTAGGTCTGTCTGGAGCAAGGAGTGACTCAGTCTTAAGGCACAACCTGCACAGAGAAAACAGAAAGATAGTACTTCACTTGGCTTCTTTTATACCTGTACAGATGTTTTTTCTGTATTTCTACTGGATCCAAGAGCTAGTGTTACTTTATAGCTCCTGCCCAGGTCCACTGTTACAGTCCCTCTTTCTTGACAGAAGTGTGCTGACTCGCTGTACTGACAGCAAGTTTTTTGCTATATCTAAGTGTTTGGGGCATAAGGAAAAGTACTAAAAAATAACATGAAGCAAAACTGAAGGGAAGTCTAGGGAAATTACTGTGGTTCCTTTGGTACAAGAAACATCAGTGGGACTGCCCATAATTCACATTTCTTGACATTTCCTTTTGTAGGTCTCTGTTTTAATTTTCTTTTAACTTTGCCAAACTTAGACTGTGAAGGCTGAACTTTCCTTACCAGATCCTGGGGATGGAATGCTTTAGTTTGTTTATAAAATGTTAACATTAAGGGTTTTTGGGGTTTTTTTTTTTCAGCTTCTGAGAATGAAAGAAATGGGAGAGGGAGATATTTTCTGTGTTAAGGAACTTTGATGCTTGGCATATAAACTGAAAAGCTGGTCAGATTCAGTTCTGTCAAGGATGAACATTGCACTGTCCCTGAGAGAAACTGCCTAAATTTGGCAAATTCTCAAGGCTTTGAAAAAATCTCCTCTTTCATGTTCTCAGCAGTGGCTGTGGTGGATACAGATGCTGCAGCTCCCATCTGTGTGTGTCTCCACTACAGCTGCCTGGGCTGAACCCAACCCATCTGTTGCTGCTGCTTCAGTCTTTTGGGAGGCTGTGGGGGCCTCTCCTCCACGAATGCACTGTTCTTCTCCTGCTGCTGCCCCCTAAGTAGGAAGGACAGAGGGATTTGATTTAAAAAACCCAATTATAATGCTGGAAATGTCTGGGGTATCAGGGAGAGTAGATTAGGATAAGCAGCTTGCAGAGAGTAGCCCATGTCAGTGACCCTAAGAAGGTTCAGGACACTCAAGGATGAACAGCCTAGGACCAAGGGATGCAAATGAAAAGTGGAATTGGGAGGTAGGAGATATAAATCCAATTAATAGCTAAAGAAAAAGTAGGAAACCGTGTACTGAGGGACAAAAAGCTTCAGGCAGAGGAAGGGATAAAACTCCCCCTCCAGAGTCTCAAGTGAATTGTGTAAACATGGAAAGATCAGGTTGGGACACTGGGGAGAAACCAGGAAGAAAAGTGTGGATAAAAGGAGGTTGGTGCTGCATTGCGGATGCCTGAAAAACATATTTGGAGTTGCAATGCAAACAGATGTGTATTGATTGGTATAAAAGCCTTGGAGACCTTCACTGGGACAACCCAAAAAGAAGGGATGAGATCAAGGAGTATAAAACATCCCCAATTACAACCACTTCAAGAGAAAGAACAGACATGTTACAGTTGTAGGCAATTCTCTTCTAAGGGGAACAGAAGGCCTAATATAGTGATGAGATCTGGGTCAAGGATATCACCAGGAAACCTCCTAGCCTGGCACAGCCCTCAGACTACCCATTACTGGTCGTCCACATAACGGAAATGTAGAAGTGATTTCTTGAGGAACAAGCGTGAAACCCAGTCTGAATAATCAACTTTGATATCAATATTCACTATAAGATTTTAAATTTTTTAATAGCTTCTTTTTTTTTGTGGGTATTATTTAACCATATGGTTCCACTAGTGAAGCAAGTTACTTGTTGGGTTTGGGAGCCAGAGGCTTGTTTGCTGGAAGAAATAAATTTAAAAATACTACATAGCAAAGATTATTTATATAACACATTGACAGAAGGAAAACCTTTTTTTTTCATATACACAAAGAGAGCTATTTTAAAATGTGTCTTGCTGTTCGTAAACTAACAAGAGCATTCCCAACAATGCAGGATAATGTGCAACAACTTCTCTCTCAGTCCAAATGCTCCCCAGGTTTTGGGTGTACAATTTTGGCTTAGCCAAAAGGTTTCCTTTTAATTTCTGCACTTGAAATCGTGGAAAACATAAAGAAAACAAACAAAGTACAAAAAATGGAGCCTGAGAATAAAACACTTCATCAAATAAATAACGTGTCAGACCTTAGAGTCCACTGACTGTGGAGAATGTTAACAGCATTGGCTATACTAACATTACTTCCACCAGCAGGCAGATTTCTTACAAATATGATCTTTCAGCTATTTCATTAGCCTCACACTCCCACACACGAAATGGAATCTTAAAGGTCATGCTTAATGTGTTCAGTGTTTTCAGGTCATTCTAATTCCACACCTCAAGCTTATTCTTATAGAGTAACTCTATTTACTAAATTTCAACCTTGAATCTTTTATGCTTTAAATACATTTTTATTAGAATATTTAATTTTTATTTTAAAGTATTTATATTTTCTATTTTAATGGTATGATTTCATATTAATTTCTTGGTTTTCTTCAGTCAAGAATAATTTTTTTTACAGACAAAGCAAGTCATTTTAGGAGGATTCCATCACAGTTAGTAACAGAGACTGTTTCTATAAGTAATGCAGAAATATGAATATACATAGAAACGCGTGATTGAAATTTATTATTAGTAGTATTTTTTTTTACATAAATGTGTTAGGTTTTCATGGCAACGTTTAGGTAGCAGGGGTGTGCAGTGGTGGGTTCTGTGCAAAACCGCCAGAAGCTTCCCACACGTCCGGCAGAACCAATGCCAGTCAGCTCCAAGATGGACCTGCCGCTATCCAAGGCTGAACACTTCATCCACAGTGGCAACACCTCCTGGATAACAGATTTAGGAAAGGGAAAAAACCTTTTGCAACAGCAGCCACAGAGCAGAGTGGAAATATATGAGAGAAACAGCTCTGCACACACAAAGGTTGGTGAGGATGGAGTAGAAGGAAGTGCTCCGAGTGCCAGAGCTGAGCTTCCGCTGCAGCCTACGGTGCAGCCTATGGTGAGGCAGCTGTGCCCCTGTAGCCTCTGGAGGGCCACAGGGGAACAAAGAATCACCTGTAGCCCATGGAGGACCCCTCCCTGGAGCAGCTGGATGCCCACAGGAAACTGTAACCCTGCAAGAAGCCAGCATTGAGCAGGCTCCTGGCAGGAGCTGTGGCCTCATGGAGAAAGGAGCCTGTGTTGGAGCAGGTTTGCTGGCAGGACTTGTGACCACTTGAGAAACTTATGCTAGAAAAATTTATCCTGAGATTTCACTCTGGGAGAATGACCAATACTGGGGCAGTTTATGAAGAACCGCAGCCTGTGGGAAAGAGTACGGGAAGAGTGTGAGGAATCTTCTCTGAGGAGAAAGGAGCAGCAGGGACAACAGGTCTTGAACTGATGACATCCCACATTCTCATTTCTCTGCCCTGTAGTGGGGTAAGAGGAAGAGAAAATTGGGAGTAAATTTGAGCCCCAGAAGAAAGAAGGGGTGGGGGGGAAGGTGTTTTTTAAGATTTTGTTTTATTTCTCATTGTCCTACTCTGATCTAATTGTTATTAAACTAATTTCCCCAGGATAAATGTGTTTTGCTAATGATGGTAATGGATGAGTGCACTCTCCATGTCTTTATCTTGACCTATGAGCCTTTCATTATGTTTTCTCTTCCCTTCTGTGTTGAAGGAGGGAGTGATAGAGAGGCTTTGGTGGACACCTGGAATCCAGCTGGGGTCAACCCAGCGCAATAATCTAGCCCTTGTCTTCTTCTGCCCTTTCGAATTCTCTCAGCAATTTTCAAATTGATGCCTGCCTGATATTAAGTATTCTGACACCTGAGACTTTAAAGATATTTTGGTGCCAAATTCAAAGGAATGAAAGTGACTTTCCCAAACTCAGGTGTTTTGTTGGGAATGGTAGATGTTCGTTTTCTGTATTTCACTTCTCTATTTAGGCTGCCTTAGTCACCGGTTGCAGGTTACTATCACTTACCTGCTCAAGTAAATGAATAAGATACTAGGGAGTGAGGTAAGTAGGACTCGCTTTCAGCTTTGACTTTACCTATTTGTTTAAATTGTGGTGCATTTATTTATTTATTTATTTATTTTAAATGAATGGACTTCATCTTTTTGATATTAATTTCTTCAGCATTAGAGTGTGCATCAGAATCTGTTCATTTACTCACAATTCTAATAGTGTGAACGTAGAATAACTGTTACTAAAACAAAGCAGATTTTAGGTAAATGAATTGTAATTAACTCAGCTTATTTAGTAAGATGAGTTTTGAAACAAACTGAAGAGAAGAAAATAGTTAAAGTGCCATGACAGCCCTCTAAAGTCATTTAGTCAAGGGCACAGATTCTTACTGGCTATGGAGAAAATGTAAGAAATACAGTAAGAAAATAATTTGGCAGAAATCAACAATTTAAACTGGAACGGACATTAAAGATGAGTGTAACAACCTAAAAAGGCAAAGTCATAAAAAACCAGCTAATAGAATGATTCACCTGGAAGGGACACTGGCTGCACCACACAATGTTGTAGAAGGGTATTAGGATCAAGGGTATTAGGATCAACCAAAACAGAAAAAAAATCTCTATTACTTATTGTAAGAGGATAGCTATAAATAGATGATGTAAAGAAGGCAGAACTGTTTAGTGCCCCTTTAGCATGCAATCATGTGATAATCACACTGATCCACTGACAAAGGGAAACACCTCAACATTTGAGTGTGGGAGAAATATTGAGTCAGTGGAGGACCTTGAGGATGGTATGGGAATTGGAGTAAAGAACACCTGAGCAAGAATTGGAGTGTTCAACATGGAGAAGAAAAGGGTAAAAGGCATTCTAATTACAGTCCTAGAGAGAAGATGCAGCTGGATTCTTCTCAGGATGCATAATGAGAGGATAAGACCCCAAGGTTCAAGAGTTTAAAGATGAGAAACTGTACTTGCTGGAAAGGAAAAATTATTCACCACAAGAGGCTGACCGGGTGCTTTCTACCTTGTTTCTGTTTCCCTGCCCTCACAGAGCTGTGGTGAGATATGAAAACTGCTGACTACTCAGAGCTGATATTGCAGTCACAGAACTAAAATTTGAGTAATAAAGAACTGTTAAATTATCTGACAAAAATAGAGCCTTCAAGACTTATTATTGCACATTGTTGTAGTAATAACTTTAACGGTTTCCACTTCTTAGCATTTGAATGCATTCATGGAAAAAAAAAGCAAAAAAACCCAGAGAATTTGGACATTTAGTGACTACAAGAAACTGGTCTGGGAGGAAATGAGGTGCAGTGCAAAGGACCAAAACATGCCCAAAGGAACTGCACAGATGCTGCAAAAGCAGGGGAAAAAAATCAGAGGAAGACACAACTGGGAGGTGAAGGTATGAGAGATATGTCATGGATGCTGAAAAAAAAAAAAAAATTGCCAAAATGAAAACCATCAAAAGGCATGGGATGCCATCAAGTACAGGGACATGGACAAAAGCTTGCCAAAATTGATCCCCATTGAAATCCTGGAAACAGAAAAGAAGGTCTTATAAACACTCTGGAAAGGAGATCCCATCAAAGGAAATGAAATTGAAAAAAAAAAAAAAGAAAATGGGGAAACTTGGGGAGGCGCGGGAGTGACCTTATTGTTCTCTACAACTGCCTAAAAGGAGGTTGTGAAGTGTGGTTTGGTTAGTTCTCCCAAGTAAGTGACAGGACAAGAGAGATGGCCTTAAGTTGAACCAAGAGAGATTTAAATTGGATATTAGGAAAGAATTCCTTCATTGTAAGGGTTGTCAAATGCTGAAACACACTGCCCAAGTAAGTGATTGATTCACCATCCGTGGAGATATTTCAAAGATATGTGGATGTGCCACTGGACATGGTTTAGTGCTGGACTAGACAGGGCTGGGTAATGGTTTAACTCAACAGTCTTTTCCAACCTAAATGAATCCATGCTTCTAAAATCTATATTAAATATTAAAAAATAAAATCATTGATATGTCGTGTACTTTCCAATGTTGCATTACATTCTTGGTACCCAAAAATCCAGTAGTTCTTCTTAATGTGAATGACAAGAAACACTATGGTAATTCTGGCAATCCAAAGAGTTTATTCCAAGTATTGTACTGCTGTTTAAGAATAGAGCACACTTGCTCCTTTTTTTTTTTAAGTTTACATATTCAAGCTCCTATTTCAGAGTAGAAGCTCACTGTTAGACTGAAGACTAAGCATTTTGCTTCTTATCTGATTTGTCTCCCACTATATTGTGTTCTTGGTGCAATAAAAAATACTTAATTTCCATGACTATTGTTTTGTCATGTTCTTCTGAAGAAATGAGTGAAGCTTCCAGCTTTTGTCTTGCAACACTTGTTATAAGTGTTCAATTATATAAATTTTAACTGATAATATTGCATAAAATTGTTTTAGCAGTCTGAAGTGTTAGAACCACTGGTTGCCTTTTTATGTTGAGGTATTAGTATTTCTAAAAATACTTCACAAAAGAGGAAGGAGGTTAGATAATTATCTCTAGGTCATTTTTGCCAACTACCCATAGATTTCAATGAAACCTGCAATTCGTGTTTTGTTTGAACTGTTGAGTGTTTATACCCACTGTTTTATATTGTGGGTATAAAAAATGTATTAGTCCCATTTCAAACAAGCATACATTAATGATTATTTTATAAAGTTTCATAAACAATGAATGTATCTCCTAAGTATGTTACTGTTATGAGCAATGTGTTCTAATGTATAAGTAAGAATAGGGAGGTTAAAATATCCTTTCCACCTATTTAATGGCTTAGTTGCATACTAAATAACATATTCATTATTTGTTAGTGTTTTATTATTATTTTTATATAACAATTTGATTATTTAAGTTTAGATGTGTTTAATAGGAGCAGTAATAGGGAAGGTTACAACTGCCTAGACATTAGACAGTCTTTTGGCTGTGATTATATTGTTATTTTATCCACAGTCACAACATATTTTCTGAAATTATAATATTTATTGCTTTTACTAGGGCATGGACTGTATCATGATATTAGGTTTCAGGAGTACTGTCTGTTGAGGTGCTCCATGACCACTAGAGTGGCCGTAAATGGAATCCAACAGCAGGATGTGGGACAACCCAAAGATGTCATAAGGAAACGCAATGAGTCTTGTTCCTTCTGCCATGTTAGAGTACTTTGGGGAAGGAAAAAGAACCAAGTCCCTATTTATATTTTAGATAAGTTTGCATTTTCTCAGCAAGTGCTGGAACATTTTACTTCATATGTTTGACTATGTCTGATATTGCAACTTTTGCTTCTGTCCTATAGGGACCCAAGATGTGATGAACTGATACATTTTTGACTTTTCCAAGGAGCTTGAGCTGAAAATTAAAGTCAAGTCCTCAGTTAGTGTAGAAGTAGTAATGCTGCAGTTTGTGTCTCTGATGAGCTTTTAGGTAACCACTGAAGGAATGAGTTCAAGTAAACGTAACTTCATATACACAAAACCAGCTCAGTGATTTCTCAGACAGAAATGGTACTGCCTCAGCAGTACATCAGTGTTCTGCTATCCAGAATGGACTAATATTATAAAGGTTGTCATAAAAATTGTACAAGTACTATTGTTTTAATCTGTGATTCACTTAAGTGATAAACAGTCTGATTAATCTGTTCATGCCAATAGAAAAACTTGCAATGACTTCGAAAAGAATTAGAATAAGCACCAACTCAAGCAAGCCAGAGGCTGGCTTTCAGTTCAAATCTTGGCTGTGTACTTTTAAAACGAGGTAATGTTACTCTGGTTTTCACCTGCAACTGAGTAAGGCTGGCAAAACATGGAAGTGTTTAAATTTTATTGTACCCGTGGACATCCATATCTCTGTATATGACCCTTTCATATTTCCTTCAAATTGAATTACTCTAAAATTTTCCAAGATGTCTTAGTGAGGTAAGTAAGAACAGACCTTAAGAAATCTTTCCTCCCTCCTTCCCAGCTCCACCTTCTCCCTGCCAGCAGTGCAGGCAGAAGGCAATGGGGGTTATGGTTGGTTCATCACACATTGTTTCTACTGCTGCTCTGGGGACAGTCCTTCCTCTGCTTCAGTGGGGTTCCCTCCCGTGGGAAAAGTTCTCAGTGAACTTCTCCGACCTGAATCCATCTCACAGACAACAGTTCTCCATAAACAGCTACAATGTGGGTCACTCTTCCATGGGGTGCCGTCCTTCAGGAACAGCCTGATCCAGTGTGGGTGCCCCATGGGGTCACTTGTCCTACCAGAAAGCCTGCTAGATTTCTATTTAACTGGGGGTTAGTGTAAGGCAAACCTGTGCTCCAGCCACCATTCACCTTCTCTGAACTGGCTTCAAGTGAAACTTGGTGTAATCATTCTCTCTGAAAATACTGCTCTGTGTAGGGAAACCACACTTGGACAAAGAACATGAAGTGTTGCAAAGATTGCCCTAAAATTAAAGGTTTGTTTTGAACCCTTGTGTGCCAGAAGTTTGAGGAGGAGTAGTGCAGAAAAAAGAAAGGCTACCTTTAGGTTTTACAAACCCAGAAGGTTTGGCCTTCACTGTCTAGTCCAGACCCTGAAAAATGAAGGATGGCAACATTAAACTTGTTGATTACTTTCTCAGGGTCTATATTAAAACTAGTAAGTTTTTTTTTCTATCCTTGGCCATATTAGAAGGTGGGTTTATAAACTCAGTACTTGGATGTTCATAAACCTTTTAATTCCAGCCCAAAGGTATTAATAATCAGTACATTTGTATTTACTCTTAAGAAAACCTTCACCTTTGTTCTTGAGACCTTCACCTCCCTGCTCTTCTCCCTTTGCTCCCCTAGACTAGATACAGAAATCAATCAGGCATATCTCTCAGCCTTTTTGCTGCTAAATTTGAGTAGAAGCCAAATCTTTTTCCGTGTGTATTGTGTGTGCTTTTTTAAAGGCAAACTCTCTGTTTATCCTCTCTGAACCACTTTCACTCTGAATTCACACTCATTGAACATTTGGGTTTAAACCTTTCAAGAGATTTTTGAATTTATTATCCCCTTTTCTACCTGAATAAAGATTTTTTTTTTTACTGTTACCAAATTTCTATAACGATTCATCAAGCAGTTGCTTTTTAATGGCCTTTAACAATGAGAACAACTAGGCATCTAAAGATCCAACCAAAGCACTTCTTATCTTTATCTATAGTTTACTATTTTGTAGGTTAAACAGTTGCAATCTTACTGTGCCTGATGGTGAGCTTACTAAGTGATAGGTAACAACTAGTTCAAATTTTGGGATGGGTTTCAATTACCTGTCCTGAAGATAGCCTTGTACATAGCTTAAATCCTAGAGAAAAATGATGAAAATTTCTCAGTTTCAGTACAAGAGAAAAAAGACTTACTTTCAACCATAAGAAATTGTGTTTCACATTTTGACTCTAAATTACAACACACTTTTGTAAAGCACTAACTTAATTTAATCAATTATGCACCCCAAGGGCAAGATACTGCAGTTAAAATTTATCTCTTTGTGCTCGAAACTACAAATTCTCTGGTGCCAAAGATGGTGAAAAGATTACTGTGCAGAATGCTTTGAGATTAGGAACATTGGTCTAAGTGTCATTGCCTGCTACTTCAATCATGCACATTAGTGAGAGGTGAGAGAAAGCATGAATCAGCAGGAGTGCTAGTGACATTTTCCTTCTGTTTGGCTATCTATTACCATTTAAAGATGCATTGCAAGGTAGAAGNTATTACCATTTAAAGATGCATTGCAAGGTAGAAGGGTGTTTGTATTCACCATATACGTGTGTATTTATGCTTTTATGTCCATACCCATACATATATTAAAGTTTACATGGGACTGGTGGAGTTCTGTGAGGATGGAGTAGGCATTTTGCCCATTGTATCTCACCTGCAAATGAAGTACACTGTCTCCAAGGCATATCTTGTGAACCTTGTCACCTCTATTAGGTGATATTTGACCTGGTTGCTCCCTGCTAATTCCTGCTCTTATGACCCTGTACTGTTTTGTTTTCTCACATTTCTAGAAGGTTACTCAGCTAAAGTACTGCACTTATTTTATTCATAATCTTCACTTATATAAGTAACCTCCTGTTTCTCTTCTGCAGAGGTAATGATCCATCATTTTCCTTCTCAAAACAGGACCTGTTTCCTGGTGTTTCTTATAAAATCTGCTGAAGACCTTTTTGAGCACAAAGAGTCTTTGACTGCAAAATGCTCTGAGTGACATCATTAATAAGAGTAATCAAGCTGAAGATGTATTATTTTGTAGGAAGCTTGCCAAATACAAAAACTTAGAGAAGGAAAAGTGGAGTCAAAGAAAAGCTATGTAAAGTCCTCTGGAAAGCTGAAAACTAGTTGGTGAGATTATGGAGTTTTGTTATAGCTCTAGATTATTGAGTTTTCTAATAAATCTTTCACTAATTAAAATGTTTTCTGGGGTCCTTCAGTCTACTTCATTCATAAGTTCTTCACAGGCAGATAGAGAAATGGACATGAATTCCATCTTGCTGGGACTCTTTCATGATCACACCATAGACCTCCATTCCCCCTCATAAAGAAAATTGCTTCCACCTTTGTGTTGCTCTGGCAGGAGAAAGATGCTGGTCACCAACTCCTTCTCTCCCAGCAACAGCTGGATGGGTATTACCTCCAGTATGTTAAGAGTTGGACCTCTCATGTGGGAGGAAATAACTCCCAGGAACTACAACCAAAACAAAGAATAAAATGTCCTCCACATATTTTGGGTTTGCCAGAAGGCATCCTTTGAGAGGTAATAACAAGAAACTGAAATTACCCACCTGCCACAGCTGTAGTCATAACAATATATGTTTTAGCAGTGAAAAAATAAATGATGAGGGTACAAAACTCAGAACTGGTGACATCACACTTCAAAGGAAAACCTGCTGAATGGTAAGAACATGGTATATTAAAATGGTACAAAATTTAATGGCTTCCAAAATACTGGACAGTGATTAATTGACTAGGTGGTGAGGCACCAGCTTGGATGAGCACATTAATCACTGCAGCAGCATGTCTGTCACACACTCCTTTCTGTGCACATCCTTTTTATATCTAGGGATGCAGGACTGCTAGACAACCATTGATAAAATGCCACTGGGGAGGGGGAAACATAACTGAACAACTCATCACTGTCCAGTGGCTCTGCCGGGAAAGTTTCTGCCTCAGGATTTGCAGACATGACTTTTCTCCCCTTGCTGCAGAGAGCAGCAAAGCACTTCTGTCCCCTTCTGTCTCAGCTTTGCTGTCTCTTTCCTGCTTCCCCTCTGATGGAGTACTGACCTGGGCCCACTCACACAGCAGCAAGGGCCAGAGAAGAAGTTAGACAATGATGACTGCTTCTGGGCAGGGAAATTCCATTACTTCTTCTATGAAATTACTGAGAGATGCTGAAGAGAGAAGGAGGTTAAATAGATTGTGTTTATAGGTGAGGACTGGGAGACCAGGAGACATATGGGTAGATAGTTGCTTGTGCTGGATATAAATGCTTACATGGAAGAGATCAGCAGAGAACAGCTTGTAAACTTGTATTTTTTTCCCCAGAGCATCTCAGATTTGATAATATAGTGGTATTAATGGTACTTTTATTTTCTTATTTTGAAGGAAAATAATATTTCATACTATGCATTTGATCTAGGAAGGAATTTGATGTCAGCATGTTCGAGTATTTGTAAATGCACTAATAATTCTAATAATATATATGATTTCAAAAGTCTTAACAAGCTTAATCTCTATTCCTGTTATGGTTTCTGGAAAGGGAATGTGACAATTCTTCCCATAGAGAATCTATCAGTCCATGGTCAGGCAGATCCTCTTCTGTAGGCAGGGGGATACTCAGCTGAGGACTGTCAACTTCTGGCCATAATATGGTAGTATAAGCAATCCATGTGAATTAAAAATGTTCTGGATGAGGCAAACAAAAATGTTTAGCTGTGTAATCCCATGTAGGATGATTTCTCAGATAAGTTTTCCTAAGTGAACTTGTGATTTCCAGCATAGGGTCCAGATCCCGCTTCCCAGATGGGATGACTGAATGGGGTCCAGGGAAAATGTGAAATAATTTGAAAAATGAACAAAGGCAAATTAAGTAATTTTAATCCAAATATGGCAGTAATCAAACAGAGTCAGTTGTGCTTTGTGCTTTATGTAAGACATGTTTTGCATGCAGGATCTGTCACAGTGATATTTAAACAGCAGAAGGTTAGAGAAAAAGGAAGAGAAATGGCCTGCCTTTCTGGCAGTCATGGGTTACTCCAATTAACACTTTATTATTTCAAAAGCAATGTACATGCCAGATTGCTGGATTTGGGATGACTATCCATTATTTATCATCCTCTGATGGAGGGATAGTATCTGGAGGTGATGCCAAGAGAGATGTCTCACATCCAGATCTAGGTTCAGATTCCAGCCTGTTCCCAGCCTTGATGCAGCTATGTG
>VYZP01007523.1:1669-26997 GCA_013400635.1 Hypocryptadius cinnamomeus | reverse complement strand
TTGTAATTTCTCTTTCCTTCTCTTCATTCCTGGCATGTTACCCCCTAAAATCTGAAAAGTCATCCCCAGCCATTGTTTTCTCCTTGTACATATTGCAGAACTGTAAATGGCTGCAATAACTACAAGCCAAGGAATGTATCACCTCCTGCAGTAAATACACTACTTCCAGTGCTTTATTTCCTTAACTGGTATAAAAATACATTCTTATGATAAAAATTAAAAAAATCTGCACTGACCCAGGATTTGGAGCCAGCTGGAGAACTTGCTTAGGCCCAGTTTGAAATACAGATATTTCTGTATAGACAGTCAGATGAAAGGGGTGGCTTTCAGAGTTTCTGTGCCCTTTTGCAGCAAGTGGTTTCACTGGGATCTTGGAAATGAATTGTAATGGTGGAAGTAGAGTTGAGTTTTTAAAAAAACCACTGCAGTCAAACTGCTTGTGGTGAGCATAGTGCAGGTTTCATTCATTACTGGCCTCAGTACGAGTGGATTTTTGTCTGTAGGCTTTTCACAGTGCCAAGGGCTCACTTGGACTTGAGATCTGTTTCTGTGGTAGCTTAAAAGCAGAAACAGCAATGGGAGGAAGAAGAATTTATAAATAACTGATAACTTGTATGTTCTTTTCTCCTTTTTTGCTATGCATCACTTACTTATGAATTCACAGGTGTGCACATCTGTATATACATGTAGAAATATGCTTGTGTCACGTATTTAAGTTACATTGATTAACAGGCTTCTCTGTGAAATACAGTAGGTGCCTTTCCAGCAGTGACCTTGTAAATACTAGTGATGTTAAGAGTATTGTTCACTAAAAGTAGTATTTTTCAGTTTAAAGGTAATATTTTTTATTTTTTCAGATGGCATTTTTCAGTTTAAGATGCCATCTGACCTTAAGTCCACTGTTGTTCCAAAGTTTGACAGCCCAGACTTTGCAGAGACAGCAACAGTGACAAAAGAAACCACAGAACACTGCTGTGTTGAATGTGGCTGTGAGTCATACAGAAGGCATAAGTACCCAAAGATTCCCTCTGCCTCTTCATCCCTTCCATCAGTTGCCTCTTTCCTGGCTAATGATCTTCCTGCCTCTCTGAGAGCTGATGTGATGAGTTTTCCATGAAATCACAAAAACAGATATGTAAATTAAAAGCACATAACTTGAAACTCAAAGTGGAGTTCAGTGATCTCTAAATAATATAAAAATAATAAATAAAATAATAAATAATCAAAGCTAGAAGGACAAGAAGAATATGATATAACTGCTGATACTGTGTACTTCTCATCCTTTTTTAAGGGGTAGCAGGACAAACTGCAGCAAGTAAATAGCCCTGGGGAAGTGTATTAGGACGAAACCTGAAAATATTATTTTGGTAAGAAAGCACTTAATTCCCTCGTGTCTTTATTTGCTTTTTGAGTAAAATTCATCCAGAGATATTTAAAATCATGTATTTGTCTTCACATTTGCCAATCAGCATCTTCAAAATACTGCAGTTTCTTGTATCATAAGCTTTCTTGGGCAAAACCTGGTATCTCCTGGACAAGGTGGTAAGTCTGCTTAAGAAAACCAAGTTGAAATAAGGCAAGGGAGAGTGTACCTAGGGAAGAGTAATGGAGCAGAGCCAGCAGGAGGCACAGGGTCACTTCCCTGGTGCAGTGCGTTACACGGAGCGTGCAAACAGGAACACCATCTGTCAGCTGCTCCTCATGAAGCACTTGTGCAGTGGCCATCCTGTCTGCTCTTCCGTGCTTCCTCCTGAAGTTCAGCTGCTGAATGGTGCTGAAAATGTTTTCAGGGACCAGCATGGGATAAAGCATCTATTTGAGCAAGACTGTGTCATGCTGTGAGACTAATCCAAAGTAGATTGATGTCATTCTTGCTGCACTACAGTGTTTTATCAAGCACTTAGTTAACAGAGCAGTATTTTTTTCTCAAGTTAAATGCTTCATTTATGCAGATTTTTGATTTTAGCAAATTTGTTGCTCTGCTATTTAGGATATCTTTGGTTTGAGCAACAGTGTGCTATAGAAAAATCAGTGTGTGTGAGAATCTCCTTTGAGAGTGGGCTTGTTATTCTGTTAGGGAAAAGGCCAGTGCTTCTTGAGCAATCCAAATTCTCCTGCATGCTGTGAGTCATCCTGAATGCTCAGCTAGAGAAGCAGAACTGCCCTGCTAAGGACAGAAGTGTTGGAAATGGAGAAATAACTTGGGCATACTGCAGCAGGAGCTCTGCAAAACACTGCTGATTTGGTGGAGGCACAGCCTGCAAACAGAATGGCAATGGGAGCCAGGAGGGACTTGGATGAGGGCCACATTTTTCTCCCACTTCCCTTTTTCCTATATTTCTATAGACTGTATGTCTTGATTCCTGCTGGCATCATGCTGGTTTGTTGTTGTTGTTTTTCTTTTTTGAAAACAAAATATTAATCTGCTCCGATCTGCAGTCTTGGGTTTTTGAGATTTTTAAAATATTTTGAATGGTCTGAAGACTTTGATGTGAAGCTGCCTTATTATGGAACATTTGCATGCACACATGCACTGACAGCCAAGTTAAACATGTATTTCCTCTGGAAATCACCTTCCTCTTTTGTCTGCAAATTACTGTCTTGTTAGGTGTCTAAGGCTATCTGGTTGGTTTTCTCCTACTTCCCCCTGGAATTAGGTACTCAGGGCAGAAAGCAGAGCTTGAATTTGTTGAAGCTTTGCAGCTGATAGTCCGTACTCATGGGACTCTCGTAAGGACGGGCCTAATGTTGCACCTTAAGGGCCCAGAAAGGCAATTGAGCAAGGGGACCAGCAATGATTTGGGGACCCCATTTGTATCAGATACCCCTCAGCCAGGGCTTTGTTACGGTACAGATGTGTTCCCTGGGCATCAGCTGCTGAGAAACTCGGCAAAGGGACACTCCAGACAGCCTCAGTACAGTTGTGTAGACAGCTACAAAGCTTAGCAAGGGGGAAGTATTGCTGTGTGGTGAAGGCAGACAGATGGGTGTGAAAGCAGACAGAATGGGAAGTGAGAGAGCTGCAATTGCTCTCTTAAGCTTTCTCCGCTAGAGTTGGGCACCCAGGTGCATGTGGCACAAACAAAGCTTTTTTTTTAATTTAAAAAAATCCCTCACATATGTATATTGAAGTATTTCATGTGCGCTGATGTTGGCAATAATAGTTCTGGAAACAGTGACATAAAATCACCACTTGAGGACATTTACTTTTTAAACTATAGCAGTATTCTGTATGGTGTTAGTCTGGTTTCTCTTCATATTAACTTAGCTATTGTGTGTGGCTTTAGGCTTTACATTTTAGTAGATGTAATAGGTTTCATCTATGAAACTAAATAAAAAAGTGTTTTAAATAAAACACTTGTTTCTATGTTCTCAAAAATCTGTCATTAGGAGAGCTCCCTCTAAATGGTAAAAGAGTTTTGCATCAAAGAATCAGAACACATCACACTGTAATGAGTCTGCAGCGTGCCTGTTGCTAATGAGTTGACAGCAAAGTTCAATGCAGTTTTCATTTACTGTCTCATAAATTGATTTTAGTTTACAGTGCTGTAGGCTAGGTCTCGTTAATTTTGTATTTTTGTTTAATTGAGTAGCAAGACGTATGATTGACTTGAATATGTTGTGTGCCCTCAGTGCTGCAAGCTCCTGAGACAGTGAAACTCCAACATGAAGAGTGATCTGCTCATCCACTGTGCTGGGTGGAGCTTCTTCTGGGTAAAACCAGCTCAATTTGAGAGTGGGAAATAAAGTCTTACACCAGTATTAATGGTGTGTTACACGGGACAAAAATGCATGTAGTTAAAATGCCATTTGGAGATTCTTATTCCTGGTCTCCCATAAGTCTCAGAAAAAATATATTCCTTATATTTCCTGTTTTTTCTTTAGGTGTTAATATGAGAATTTGAACTATATTGTGACTTATATTTTCCTGTTCACATAATAATTTTTGTTTATGATATTTTGGTTGCCTAATAAGGTATTTCACAGAAGACTTGGGAGTGTGACATCTGTTAAGGGGTGCCGCTTGTGGCAGGAATGAAGGAAGATTGCTCTGAATGGAGCTGTTCGACCAAGGCACTTAGTGCTTATGATACATTTGTATATGCAGTGAGTGGGGACATCTGCCCACAACTGTTAATACCTGCTGCTTGTTCTACCTCAGCAGAAAGCTGTGCTGCTTCATCTGCTTTCAGCAGCAATTGTCATAGTGTTTCATGGAGGTGATTCTGTATGTTCTGACAAAATCGCTGTGCACCCTCTCTTTGCCTTCCTGTGATGACTCTGTTCTTGCTGGCACACAGCATTGACAAGTTGGTATAGAGCCCAGACTCCACATCAGCTGGTACAAATACTAATGTTGTGAAACATTTGTTTACCTCTTCTTTCAGGTGTTTTTTTCCTGTTGGTTTGTAAGGATTGCTTTGTGATGAGACTGTAGTGTTTCCGCTTGTCTCGACTTCCCAATAATTGTAAATGGTTCTGCTTGTAATGAAGGTTCCAGGTCATAACAGTGAACACTGGATAACAAAGTTGATGTTTTTCATTTACAGGGATATCTTTAGGGCTGTTTAAATGAGGGGTCTGACATATTTGGGCATTTGGTTGAGACTGCTATGGGAAATGGTGCTCTATGTTGGACTCAGTGGTCCGTAAGGGAATAAGGACCTTACTTGATGTATTGTGTGTTTAAGATGTGTAAGTTATGTAAGTTGTTTACTTTGGAGATGGAGGCCTCATTATGCCATAATTGAAGACTATTACTAAGTAGGTGTTATCTCTTATTAGCAGTGGTGGAGAGCATGTACCTAATACAATTCCTAGGATGCTGCTCTAAAAATTTATCCCCGGACAGCCATCCCAACATAATTTCACTGAGGAGTGCCTGCTGACGGGGGTTGAAATGGTAGGAGGAGCTGTAATTTCTAAAAATGAAGAAGAACTCTGAGGAAAGGTGTGGTCTACCCCTGCCACGTGTCAGCAGACCCAAGGAGAGGAAATAAGCTGTGTCTTCAACACGGCCCCGGAAATGTTTTGAGGGTTACAGGGGTTGTTTTTGTCTTTGGGTGTTACTAGAAGTATGCACAGGCTGAAATTCCCCACCTGTTCTGTCAAGGTAGTAAAGTTGTAATAAAGGCTTTCAATGCCCACCACAGAGATTTTCTGACATGTCTTTGCCTGTAGCAAACACATCTTTGGACAGGACTTTCTCTGTGCCTGCTGTGGCTTAGCACCAGCAGCCTGGCACACTGCAGTCGATGTTTTCTGTGTATTTCTTCCCTGGAATGCTGTGGGAAAAGAGCCCAGAGCAGGAGCTGGGTATACACCCCACAAACTGAGGGTCCTCTTCTATCCACACCCCCTTTGGCTTCAGCCAAGAAACCTGGCTGGTGAGTTCACCAGCCTCACACATGCAACTTCCTAGCTCTTCACTACCCCTTGCTTTTAAGTCTTGATTTTTCCCTGCAGAACAGTGGGATTAGTATATGTGATCAGTACAAAACTCTGCATGGTATCAAATACCCAAGAGATTAAAAAAATTTATAGCTATTGTCAAATGCCTCAGTTAATTAAAGTGATCTGTGATGTTGGCTTTTGGGATAATCCCTCCTCAATCTCACTTTGGAAATCAGCTGCTCAGGTGTTAACAGTGAAAAATTAATGTTTAACTCAGCCCAAAAAGAAGAAGCATTAGTCTGTCAAAGTACGGTAGCAGTTTTAATCCCATGTTTGTTGTTTCTTTTTTCTTTAGGGTACCATCTTTCTGCCTGGCAACAGAGTAATTGAACATCCCTGCAATGAAGAAAGTCCAGGAAAATTCCTTTTTGAGGTTGTTCCAGGTAGGATATTCTCTACTCCTTGTCAAAAGCCTTTGCAGTTTGTCCTCAGTGACAAATGGCCACATCTGTTCTGCCAGAACAGAAGCTGAAGGTGATTAATGATTCCGTTTAAGGGGGGAAAAAAAAAAAAAGTTCAGTTTGTTAATATGGTGGTTCATAATTTTTTCATTCACCCCCAGGCAGCATAGGAAAAGGATGTGTATTTTATTTGTCAATGTAAAGCAGAATTCCTCAGGGCAAGGAAGTGGCAAGGTCCTGCTCATGGATCACAACAGCCTCATGTGGCATTGTGGGTTGGCAGCAGAGTGGCTGGAAAACTTCCCTGCAGAAAAGGACCTGGGAGTGCTCAACAGCAGCTGAACACAAGCCAGCTGTGCCCAGATGGCCAAGAAGGCCAATGGCATCCTGGCCTGGCTCAGCAGTAGCGTGGCCAGCAGGAGCAGGGCAGGGATTGTCCCCCTGTGCTTGGCGGTGCCACACCTTGAGTGCTGTGTCCTGTTCTGGGCCCCTCACTAAAGAAAGTCACTGAGGGGCTGGAGCGAGCCCAGGAAGGGCAGTGGAGCTGGGGAAGGGTCTGGAGCACAGGTTTGAGGAACAGCTGGGGGTGGTTTAGCCTGGAGAAAAAGAGGTTGGGTGGAGACCTTATTGCAGGTAAGAAGTGACAGGATGAGAGGAAATGGCCTCAAGTTGCACCAGAGGAGATTCAGAGTAGATATTGGGAAAAACTGCTTCACTGAAAGGGTTGTCAAGCATTGGGACTTCCCTTGTGGAAGGGAAGTAGGTGAGTCAACCTTACCTGGAGTTATTTCAAAGATTTACAGATGTGATGCTTAGGGACATGGTTCCGTGGTGGATGTTGCAGTGTTGGGTTAATAATTAGACTTGATTTTAAGCATGTCTTCCAAAACTAAAGAATTTTGTTTCCACATCCGGTCAGCCCAGTGTATTTATACAATATGTTCTGTTAATGCCAGTATTACTTTTCAAATTGCCTCCTATCATGGCTATTTGGAAGGGCAAATACATGGTAATGCCTGTTGTTCTTGATTTTAAACTGTCTTACTATCAGGGCACAAATGTAGTTGTGTTCATTGATGTGCCAAGTTATAACAAATTGTAAAAGTGTGAGAAATATGAAGTACACTTCAAAGCTTGATTATGAAAGCCATGGGCAGCAATGGATTATTATGCAAAGATAGCCCTTGTGATATCTCTGATGTTTAACACTCACCCCAATCTTGAATCAATCAGATTTGAAAAGTTTCTCACTGTCTCTCCTCAAAGTCCCTTTTTTATATGCTGAAAATATTGAAAGAAACCTATTTATTAGCATTGCAAGTCTGGAGTGGACTAAAATCTTGTTTCTCTTGGAAATTAAGAGAATTCTCCATATGTCCTGATTTATGTGACACCTTAATCTGCCTGATTATGCTGACCCTGGGGATGCTTATCCTTCATGCCCAAGTTAAGAGTGTGCTTCATTTCCCAAAATGTTTGTTACACCACCTTTCTGTGGAGTCAAGTTAAAAAGTAATTTGTACTTACTTTTGAGCTGGGTTCAGTATTATCTGGAGCATCCCTGAGAATCAGGTAGGCTTTTTTGTTTTGCTTGTTTTCAATTCTGAGAATGGGGTTTTGAATGTGTTTTATGATAGCACCAGTGTATTTACCCCCCCCCACCCCCCGCTAACAAGCATGTAGCTACAGAGACTTCCTACTGGACATCTTATGCCAAGGATTCGTGACCAAAAAAAAGGTTTTTTTGGAAAATCAGGACTTTTCATGCCATAGCATTGGTCTTTGGGGGATGAAATGAAAATGAAGACTCAGACTGACTGTGGAGGAGGTATCACAGTGCAGATGTGAAGTAGAAGTGCCAGCTGTATTTTATGCAAAGATGAAGTGAGCGTTGCCACTGTCGTCATGTCACTGTTCCTTCTCAAGGCAAGAATTTGTCAGCCTTCTGTAATGGAGCTGTTTGTCATCTGTATCCTCTTAGTGACTCAGTGTAAAAGTCAGTTTTATAGGCTGACAACAACACAACTGAGCTCATTGAGTGTAACACAGAAAATTGTATTGTAGCTAAGGTTCTGTTTGGCCTTTGTTAGCTTTCATATGGGAAATCAGCTATGTAGCAACAGGATCTATTTGCACCTTTTTAAAGATTTTGTCAACTGAGCATTGTGTTAAATGTATGGTGCTGAAGCTCATGCTGCTCTTGCCTTGTTTTCCCTGTATTAAAAGTTGAAGCAGTTTCAGTTACTATCCCAAAAGCAAAAGTGACAAGTCCTCTTTTTGTCTCTCATGTCTGTGGGCGGCCCAACAACTTGCGTGCGTGTGTGTGTTTATTGGTAATACATGCAAATTATTTTGGGAATGTACGTGGGAGTAGGTTTATACTAGGAAACTAATACTCTGTATGCAGCCATCTCTGAAGATGAATGGAAAAATGTGTGTGGAGACAAGTATCTTGCAGTTTTGATGCTGTTATTAAAATACAGATGTCTTCAATTTGCATTTTGAAAACATTCTGTTCATTCTCTAAGTCATTAGATGATTTAATACTTAAAATTTTTTCTTTTTTTAAAAAAAATAAAATTTGGTGAGCTGACAAAGTTAATTTGCAGGAGAGAAACTCTCTCCTGTACAGCACTAAGCCCACGCCACTCTTCTGTGTGGGAGTTTTTCGTGCTGGAGTCAGTGACCATGAAATGATTAGTGATGCCTGTGCAAGCTTCTCTTGCACTCAGAGGAATGTTTCATGGTCAACAAAAATCAGAAGAGGGTTTAAATGAATACCTTTTAGTGGGAAATGTGCACTTACAGCCAAGTTGTGTGGTTAGTTTTGAGTGATTGCACTGTATTTGCTAATTGTTCTGAGCTTTATATAGTAGATAAACCCTCATTCTGTGCATTGGTTGCGTTGTAAAGGAAAGCTGAGGTTTTTCTCTTGGTGTGCAGTGTAATGGGGGAAGGCATCTGTGTTACCAGGGAACTGAAACAGGTGACCTTGCTGTGCCTCAGTGGGTTACATGTCACCCGTAGGTGCAGGACAGGGGCACAGCTGTGGCTTACATGTGTGGTGCTCTGCAGACAGGATTCCTGCACCTCTTTGGCACCAGGAGGAGCCAGGCACAGATATGTGGGAAGCTCAGGCTCATCCTGTTTCTCACACAAGTTTTAGAGTCCCCTGGATTCTCCAAGGGTTGCTTTCTGAATGCATTTTGAGTGAGTGCAGCATAAGAAGCCTTGCAGCAGGGGCCTGTGTCTTTCCCAGGGATGTCTGGATGCTTGTCAGAGCTCCAAGGACTTGAATCCTCATTTTCTGATGCTCTCAGGAAGCACCACCTGCTCAGAATAATCTGGACCTATGTGGGCAATTGGTCTAGAAGAGATGATGGTTATTGAATGGACAAAGGAATGTGCTTCATCATTGACTGGACTTTGATACTGGAAATTAAGCTGCTACTCCAGCAGCTGCTGTTACTTGAGATCCTTGTGTGCTAGCTGATGTCCTTCTGTGAGTCTGATAAATCATTTTGCAGCTTGGCCTCAGGTAAGAAGCCAGATCATCACTCCAGTGATACCTCACCATTTGGATGTTACCCAATCACGTCTGTCTTTGTCCCTGTCCTGTATTAATGCAGATTTCATGAAAAATTAACACAGAGGACAAGGTTATTTTCAGGATCATGTTCACTAGCAGGTGACCTGTTTGCATGCTCTGATCTAGATCATGAGTTCCCTTAGAGACACAAATATCCTAGAGTTCTCTGATGAGTTTTGCAGTTGCATGACTTTTAATATTTATTTTGTACTGTTTAAACTAGAACATATATTTCCAAATACTGATCTTCTGTATTTATTGTGGAATCTTTTGCTTGTAAATTTTGTGCATCTGTGTTATTTTTTTATTATTGATAAAGTATCATAGTCCAGCATGTGAGTCTGTGTGGATGAAATTGCACATTGAGGTGCCAAAGTCTTTTCATCCCACTAAAATCATTCTCCGTGCAGGCCCAAGTTATGTGTCTGCAGCTTAAATCAAAGTTTTGTGCTTAGGGATTATTCAGACTGTTAGGAAAGAACTGTAATAATTCAGCAAAGTCACTTGGAGTCTCTGCTGATGCTTTTTTTCTGCATTTGTGTGCCTGCTGATTTCTTGTGCAGAAGAGACTGCAGAAGGCAAGAATTACACTTTGTTAAAGGTCAGTTTGTCAGGCTCTTAATTAAAACATCTGTGAGGGAGTGAAATACTAAATTCCAAGAACTTTGAAATAGTTAATTTTTTTTTCATTAGTCAGGAAAAGTGGCACCCAAAGGCCTTTTTCTTTATTTCTCTATGTATTTAATTGCATGGTGCATGGCAACCTGCAAGAAATGTAGTTTAACTGTTCTGATAGGGAGTGTGAGATGGGTTTGAGGCTTGGGGTTTTTTAAGCTACTTTTATGTGAAAGACTGGATAATAAACAATTTTGCTGCTTCTACTGCAGTAAGTTTTCACTGCATTTAGTCAGCTGAGATGTGCATAGGTAGGTCTGTGCCCACCGTGGCTCAGAACCAGGTGGGCTCTGTTTTGCCTTTGTGTGTCACACTGATCTCCCTGTCAGTGAACAGCCCCTTTAGCCTTCATAAAGGTGTTGTGAGGTTTGAGAAGAAAAATGACTGCCAGTTTGTTGTGAAGTTACCAGAACCTCTTGAGTTCCCTGTTGCTGTACAGTGTTTAGCAGGTTAAGCCCTTTGAGATTTTCGCCATGAGTTCTCAAACATCTGAAATGAGAAGGCCACACTAGGTGCTAATTTTTGCCATCTACTGATTCACAGTGGTTTTAATTAAGGGTCCATGAAGGCCTGGAAAATGTGGATTTGGTAAGTTCGCTTGTATTTTTTCCCTAAGGGACACAAGTAAGACAAAACAGGAATTACAGATACATCTTTTTCAGCTAAAAAAAGCAATTTTCTTTCTAGTGCTCCTATGTACCTTTGCAGGTTAGATACCAAGTGCTCACTGTAGCGTCTGCTTCAATACCCTTCTCCTCTGATATCACTACTTTTCAGTCCTGCAAGTCCTATTGACAGCCAGACTCTGTGGGATGGGAAAGGTTGGACTTTACAGTGAGGCACCAAGCAGGGCAGATGATTAGTTGACACGTTTGACTGTGGCTGATACGATGCAGCATCATGTCTCAGGGACAGAAATGTTTTAGAAGGTTTTGAGCCTGTTGTTTTGAAATAGAACTGTGTGTTTTCTGTAAGAATGTGGCTTTGTAAGAAATAAGGGGCGAGAGCTCCCTGCCTTGTCTTCTCAGGAGTAATTGCCATGTCCTAAGTGAGGATACACCCACACATGCCGCATTCCTTGAAGGCTTAGCAGAATATTGGCAACACAGTGCAATAAGCAAATTCTCTTCTGTTGACTTCAGGAGAAAATTGTTTGTGTATTAAGAGGGCTCCTGCCCAGATACAGAAAAAAAAAAGACTTTCCACAGCGCACGTGTGCACACACCTGAGCACCGTGCGTGCTCTCTCTCTGCCTTTGCTGTCAGGCGGATTCTCTGTATTCCCTTTGCCATCAGCATAGCTAGCACAATTTATTCCCTTTTCTCCACAATATCAAACCCCAAACCAAAGTGTTAAACCATTCAGCTGCTCTGACTCCTTCCCGGTGCTGAATTCCTGCCTCCTGGTATGATGCAGGCAGATTTAATTGATGCTGCCAGGAAGATGAATGCCTCCCCCTGTACGTGCTGACAGCCAGCAGTGCCTCTTCATTAGTCGTCAGGAGCACAGCCCCTCAAGGGCATTGCTGATAGCGCCGGCTGAACTAATTGTACCTCTGATATCGTGTGGAGGGAGCAGACAGGCTGTTTAATCAAGTGGGCACCAGCCTCGCTGCACAGATATCTCTGCCCATTGCGCTAAAGCAGCTCTGAGCGCTGCTCCTTCCTCCTCGATGATCTCCTGAAAGCGTTGCCATCCTTATTAAGGGTGATACATTTCTCAGAAATGCATCTGGTTGAGAACCACCTCTCTGCACTTGAACACATTGGCATGCATTGCCTCATTCTCATCCTTCGAAAGGTGATTCAAAACTGATTTTTTAAAAATTGTTTTAAGTGAGTCTTGCAGGTTCCTGGAGTCAGCAAGCCAGGGAAATGAAGCTGGCTGAAGCCTTGCTGCATGTTTCTCACAAGGTTAATGGTGAGGACTCACTGGAAAGGAGTGCTGTTCTATCTTGAGCAGCAGCTCTTGTGCTGCAGAATTAGTTATGTGCCCAGTTTTGTTCCTTAGTAGTTTTCAGAAAAACAAAACCCAAACCATCTTCAATCCTACATTGTTGTGAAATGAGATGGTGGGTCGTGCCACTGAGCTGTTGTGCTGCCAACATAAAATCTGCTCATTTCTTTATAAGTCAATGCATAAGGCAATGTGATACCCCTTTTTACCTATGTTTTTGTGCCTTTCTTGTGGTGGCTACTGAGCAGCAACTGGGTGAAGGCACCAAGTTTAAGAAACCTTCTTTTTGTTCCAGTGCCTCCTTCTGTGACATTGAACCAAGTCACAGAATCACAAGGTTGGAAGAGACCTTCAGGATTTTCTGTGCCTATGTGTCCACACACATTTGAGATGATACCTGCAGAACAAGCCTTGCATATTAATGGTGTCAGTCTGGATTAATGATAGCCTATATACGAGGGCTTTGGGGGAGAGAGGCAAGGCTGAGATTGTGGCACATATTTCCAGAGTGACATGAGTAGTTTTGCCTCCTCTACTTCCTGTGGAAGATCCCCTCACGATATTGCATCTGATTAAAGATTGATATTGGTGCGACTGAGATTTGGGCTACTAAAGGACTACCAGAAAATGTCCTGTTTAATCATGCAAGGGGAGATGAGGCACCTTTTCCCATTCAGAAGATTAGGTTGCTTTTCTGGTAGAACTCATGCACTGGTATGTAGCAAAGAAGAGCCTGAAATAACAGTTTTGCACATAATTTCTTTAAATATGGAAACATTAATTCATAGGGGTTTTTTCAGCCCATAATAATCTGATAGTAGAAGTTTAGGCCATCTGGTTTTGAAGTGAAGGAATTAAATCTAGATGCAAAAACTATTTAAAAGAAAAATAACAAAGAGCCTTCTCTGAATATCTTCTCTGAGGTATGCAGCATGTGCAGAATAAACACATTTCTCCTTGCTCACATGGCTTGGGTGTCTAACTTTGCATTTAGTGGAACATCACAAATTTTTATATGTAAAACCCATTATCTTGAATCCCTTCTATCTTGGTGAATGAGTGCAGACTATAGGTTAAAAGTGTGTTTGTATTAGAAGTAATAGTAATGTTGCCTGTTTTCTGAATGTTATTTTCTAGTTACAGTCTCTTTTGAAAATAAGTGAAAGAGGTGAATCATTTCTGAAGTCTACTGAACAATTGTGTATTTAATTTTCTTTCATCTGAAGTAATTCTGCTTAATCATCTGTTCTCAGTGACATTAATTGCATGTGGCAGAAGACTGTACAGACACTATAAAAATTCACCCATACTCCATAAAAATATACCATTACTCAACTATGGTGTATGAAGCTGAAGTTAAAATGTTATTTTTCACTTGTGTCTTTTAATTTAGAAGTGGATTGCTTTTATTGATCCTGCTTAGCCCGTGATGCATGTGATCTGAGGTGTGTTAAGTTAGCAATATCGATCATTTGTGACCCACTGCTGTCATTCTAGAGGTCATCTGCTGTACAGGAGAATTTGGAACATAATGGCAGTGGCACTTCTAAAAACTTAAGTGGCAAAAAAGCAAACTTAGTGTTTGAGTTTGTGAGAAACTTCTTCCACCATTGTTGTGTGCACACACCAGATTGGCTCCCACTGAACGTGTAGCTCATAATGAAAATTACATTGAGGGGTATGGCTTATTCCCACCCTGTTTTAAATACTACCAGTTGTAATCACAGCAATAATGAGATGTCTTTTCTCTGCCTCAGCTCTGCAGCCAGCACTGGATTTTGATGATCATTAATAATGTTGGAAAATGGTTAAAGTAGTGCCAGAAATGCAGAGAGAGTTCTCACAAAGCCAGGTCGTCTGTGGGAAGTGAGAAAGGTATCTGCAATGAGAGGTTGTTGGTTGGGCCATTTCTGATAGTGATTTGGGGACCGAATTATGTGTGTGGGGAAGCACAATATTGGCTTTTTCCATTGTTCTGTTAAAAGGTGTGAGAAAATCCCTGAAATTTGAGTGCGCAGACTCTGTGGGGCTGAAGATAAATTGCACTCCAGAGGTGTGGCTGGAATGAATTGTGAAGCTGCAGCAGGTCATCAGTAAGATCTGTGTCCATTAACCTTGTGTCCATGGCTGTTTATTTTCCAGTGCGAAATCTTGTGCGTTGATAATTTTGGCATTCTCTGGGGTGGTAGTACAAACTTTGCCTCGAAAGAAGCAAAATGCCTTTTTCTAAATACACTGGCTGCCCGAAGGGCATCTGTGACAGCTAATGAGGGTTTTTTGCTTGGTTGGTTGTTGGGGTTTTTTTTAGCTTCATGTACGTCCCTCTAGTGGCGACATCAAAAAGTCCAGTGCGGTAATAGATGTTCTTGTGTCTGGGATACCCTGTCCAGGGCTTCAGTTTTTAGCTGCATTATTGCTTTTTGGAATAGCCTTGGAATACCATGAAGCACAGTTTGAAATTTAGATTCCCAAATAAATCCTGTGAAGTGGGAAGAAAGTACTGGGAAAAAGTGAAAAGTCAGAGGTGGTGATGATTCAAGCTTCTTTTGAGAAAAGATGTTCCTAAATGCCCAGACTGATATTTTTTGGATGGATTGATTGTGATGATGATGATTTCGCTCACAGAATTGAGGATCTATCAGTTTAGTCAGCATGAAAGGTTTTACAAGACAATAATGTTTTCATTACAGTTGTCTGTGTACACTTTCTGTATTTCAGTTGTTAAAATACACTCTGTATTCGATTAAGTAATGAAAATAGCATTGTAGGAAGAAGTGAGACAGAAATGTGATGGGGGCAAGCTCCAAAGCATAGAAATTCAAGATGTCATCATTTGATGGGGCATTTTCTAGTACAGATGTACTGCCAGTCTTTTGTAATAGTAGTAGTAATAATAGTAATAAAAACCAACATAAAATTCCCATGCTCATTACCATTTTCAGCAAGAAAATCTGCAGGTGCAAAATGTAGCTCAGTTAAGATGCATATCACCTCTTCTGTGATACAGCTTGTGGGATTCCACTGTAAATGGCAGGAAAGCCAGAGAGAAAGTGGCTTGCCTGAAGCTGTCTGGAAAGCTGGTGGCTGAGTCTGAAGGCTGATCTTGCCTCCTTGGTGCACCAAAGACCTGTGCCTCTGGTGTGGGATGAAAGGGATACAAGTTTGTGAAGTCCTCTTATCTCTGAAAGTAGTGGGAAAATCCAAATTCCACTTGGATTAAATGATGGTTTAGCAAAGCATCCTCAAAATATGTTACTTCATAGTGCCTAGGTGATCTGAATAGGAACTGGATTATTTTCCAGAAGTTTGCAGATCTCATGGCAGACAACTCATGTTTTCTCAAGTGCTTGGGTGTTGCTGCCTTGAGTGAACCCTCCACCCTGTGGCTGTGGCAGTACGAGGCTCCCAAGTCCTTTGCTCTTTTTCCCACCCTTCTGCAGACTCTTTTGTCTTCCCGCTTTTCCATTACTGGTGCCTGGGGAACACTGATCCTTACTTAAAATAAAGCATCATCTTTCTTTCTTTTCCAGCCTTGTATTAAAAGGGTGGGAAAAAATTTTCGAACCCCTGGTGACTGCAGGGACCTCACTTTGTTTCTTCAGCATGGGTGTCAAATTTAACGATGAAAAGGCAGAACATCAGCCAGTTTCAGAGTAACATCATGTACTAGTACATGGTTATGCAGCATGTTAAAAGTGAGCTTAGGTTGGTTCCTTCCCTTTGACAGGAGAGGAAAACCTTTCTGTGAAATGTGAATGTCTCTTCCTAGGCCAGCATTGTCTCATCTTTCCTCATGGAGTCACAGCTTATACTGCTACCTCTGGAGGTGGAAATCTCTGCTAATTAAACTCTGTCTCTTACAAATCTGATGGGCGTAACTAGTGAAGTCGTGATGGTCTGTATTTCAAATTCCTGCTATATCCATAAATTTAGTGAGCTCTTAAGTTTTATTTTCTGGAAGAAATAGCAAGGAGGAACACATGATTGATGTGTGTTCGTGAAGAGATAGTGTCAAACTGCAGGCCCATGGCTGACTGTCAGGTTTTAATGGAGGAGGCCTGCAATTTAGGTGATGACTGATGAAAGCATGAAGTCAAGGAGCATTGTTTGATGGTATTATGTGGATTCCTGCTGCAGACTGAACATTGTCTGCTGTGGGAGGAGTGGGGCTGCTTGCTCTGGGTTGAAGCGAGCCAAACCCAGCGGCCAGCATTCCCTCTCCGGCGTGTGCCGGGAGCAGCCTGCCCTTTGTCCGTGCGCTGTTGGATCTGCTCCGCAATGGGCTCCTTTCAGGGTGACAACGGAAAATGTGACAGCCGTGTCAGCCACTCCACTGTGTGCCAGCGTGGAGGAGGAGAACACCCAGGGATGGGTGATTTTTGTGAGTTGCCAAGTGCAGCGCTGCAGCCGCGGGATCTGGGGGGAAGGTGCCATATGCTGCCATTTGGCATGGTGGCTGCGGGGGCACAAAGCACATCATTGTCCTCGACCTTGGCAGGAGGAGCTGGCAGCGTGCCTGCTGGGATGCTGCCTTTGGCAAGAGATGGGAGCGGGAGGGACGTGGTGGTAAAAGGGCAAACATGTCTGTGCCTTGCATGCCACCGTGGTGCAAGTGCTGAGGAGAGGGACAGGGTGCCTGGGGCACCATGACGTGCCTCCTTCATTCTGCCATGGAAGGACTGGCTGCAGCGGCAGTGAGTGGGGTCAGCACGGGGCTCCCAAACCATGGTGGGATAATGTGTCTGTAAGGATCCATAACTCCATGCAGGCTCTTAATGTTAGAGTGGTAATAACGGGAGGCTTATACCAGCTGATGGGAGAATGAGCTGGCTCTATGGAGACCTTGCTGAACTTGGATGAACATCCCAAACTAGATCAGGTACACCAGGGGCTGGTTTGCTTTGGAAGGACATGACACCTGCAGCTTCATGCCTTTCACTTTGTGTTGTGACTTACTAGGCGTTCGCCTCATTTTCTAGGGACAGAGGAGAAAGCAGGGGCTTAAGGAAAAACTTCAAATAAACTGCCTAAACCACCTGATATATCTTTGCTCAGGCAACAAAATACTGATGTCTCAGCGAAGAGAAGAAAGTGGCACCGAGGTAGCAGAGTATACTTTCAGCAGCAGGCAAGCCAAACATTAAAATAAGCTATGAAATACAATAATAGCTGGAGCTATAGAGAACAAATAATGGAACTAAGCAACTAAACAGATATATTAAAGGGGAGTGTTTACATCAGAGGAACATGAAATTGTTTGTGCCATCCCCTTGTTATTTTCCTATAGAGAGTCAGGTTGTGGTAAAGCCTCAAGAACAGCCCCCAGTATAAAATACATTCCTGCAAGGCACACGTGCATGCCCGTGCTGTCCTTCTGTTTGCAGTATTGCAGAAGAGCAGCGCTGGAACAACGAGAGAGAATTCTGGCAGGGAGGGCAGCCTGCAGTTCATTATGGGCCTGGGACGGATAAAAGCACTTTTAGCTTCCATCTGTTCTGGTTTGGATGATGCTGATAGAGGGTCATAGTTTTGTCAGTGATGGATAGCTGAAGTCATTGCCATTTTTAGCTCATCCAGAACTTTCCCCCTTCTGGTTACTGGACATCTATCTTTCTTTTTGACATGTATTGCCAGATAGACTGCAGGTGGTTATGAGCTACAGGTGTTAGATGAAGTGAATCTCCCCTTGCTGTCTCTTCCTCTTTCACTGCTGCACGTGGTACAGAAATGATGGGGAATGGGAATAGTTAGGGATATGTTTTGGCACTGTTCAGATAACTGTAATTTTGCTTTCCTGGAATCATATGCATAATTACCTTACAGTTTTTGAGATATCATTAAAGCGTGAATGTAGCTTGAAAGTAATAAGGAACGTAGATGTTCAACTAAATGCAATTCAAGAAATGGATTACCTGTCAAATACTTTATTTTCTGCACACTTAAATGTGAACATTTCTCATCTTTTTTCTACATCTGTGCTGCCTTGTGATTAAATAAAGGCATCGAGGGATGTCTGAAATAATTTTCCTTTAAATAAAAAGAAAAGTCTGTTGTGATTATGGAAAATGGTGCACCATACACTGAGAACCCAATTATATCAGTCAGTAGTTCTTCCTGGAAAGTGGCAACAGGCTAGCATTCTACTTTGGAAAGTTGTCATTGTGATAGGAGTTGGGCCCATGGACAAGCATGTATTTCCTTCAGAGAGGTTTATCCTTCCTGTGTATCTCTAGGGGCGGTCTCTATGGACTGAAGTGTAGTATTTTGCCACAAAAGATTGCAAATCCATTTATTGTGGTTCCATATTATTAATCCTTGTGAACTTTTGTGATACCCAACCTGCCTGTATTGAAAGTGCTGTAATTGCTGTCTTAACTCAAAGTGCATATTCGTGATTCTCATTTAAAAGCCTTGTCAAAGGTGAATTAGACTCCAGTGTGCTAAAACCTAATGAAAGAATCCCCAAAGGCTTTTTATGTGGCGGACTTTTTAAAGCCACATTGATTTGCAGAGATGTGGGCTCTCTTAAAGAAGGTGCTCTAATAGGTGTGTATGTATATATTATTTTGGTTTTAGCACAGCTTTGTCCACATGTGCAGATGATGGGGGAAGAAAAACATGGAAGTCACATCCCACTTGAAAGAGCTTTTGATCTTGTGGGACTCCTACACACTTCAGTGATAAAACCACAGTTCAGATAGGTTTGGCAGAGTGTCAGCACTGGAGCTGGGATAACTGAGGTTTTACATTCTCAGAGTACCAATAAATTCTGTTGGATCTGCAGCTGTTTTTAATGCATCAGCTCTCTTTTAATTCCATGACATGTGTGACACCCCTCTCAAACCATGCTGGCCCATGGTTGAGTCCTCCTGTCTGAAATGCAGGCAGTAATGCATAATACTTTTCCTAAGGTGTTTTGTGTTTTTTTTTCTCTGCAAGTGAATTTGAGACAAGTGTAGTGCTACTGAGTTATATGAACTTGACCTTAAAATTGTAATTGGTTACTATACCTATTCTTTGATTTTTATTTTTTTAAATTTTTCTTTGTTTTAATATCTGTTTTGTTATTATATTCTAAAGCACATGATTCATACAATTCAGAGTTAGCCCTACTGATCAGCAGAATTTGTCATCTCTCCAACAGTAATGTGAAAATTTCTTTTTGTGCAGTGATGGGGAGATCAATATAATGTGAAGTGTGTGCCAGTTCTTTATGTGATCACTTCACTAATTTATGTACTTAAATGATTAATCTTGGCCAGCTCTTACACAAAACAAAGTTTAAATCCAAGCTGGATTTTTTCTGCATCTGAGGCAGTGGTGCATGAGCTCTCTGTGTTCCACAGCAGGGTTTTGTTCTGCTGTGTGACAGAGAACCCCTCTCCTGCTAAACAGACCTACTGAATAGTTTTTCTATGCTTAAAGTTAATCTCAGTACTCACAGATCAGCTTCTCCAAATTCATTTAGTATTTCTACTGAGGTGGATGACAAAGCAGTACATAAAGACCTCTCAGATGTAAGGACCTTGCAAACAGAGCGCTGGTGTCCTGATGCGGTGCCAGCCAATGAGCTGAGAGCACCCTTGTTTGCTGCTGCTTCCAGTTTCCTTCAGATTTCCTATCCGGTGGCAGCAAGCAGTGGTATTGTCACCAGGCCTTTGGCTATTCCTGTACTTTTTCCAGTTCTCTCTTTGTCTTGCTAAGGGAAAGAATTGCAATCCCCTTTTCATCCCTGATGAGTCTTTGCTTCCCCTCTCCTACATCTTCCTGCCTTAGAGCTAGCTGAGTTTTTGCCATCACTGTGTTCTCTCAGAGTTGTCAGTGCTAGTCCTGTCCTGGTCACTCCACACCCCAGCTACCCTTTGCAAACCACCCTGGTCTGAATGACCAAAGCATTCATGTGGTCTGCAAAGAATGTTGCTCCTGAAAATTGGTAATGAGGTTTATGGGCAGGACTGAAAGGAGTGTTGTCCCAGCTTTTGTCATGAAGGCCAGTTATAGTTCAGTCAGCATGAACGAAGTCTAATACTATTAAGGGTCCACTGGTTTTCAGGGAGACCTTAAAATCAAGGAAATTTTATGATCCATGCAGCCATGAAGTTAATAAAGTTAATGTTTCATTTTTATTGGCTGTGCTGTACCAGGATGGGTAGTGCATGGCAGTGCTGCCCTCTGCAGCCTCCTGTTCCGTGGCCACATCCATCGTGGGGAGCTGATTTAGGGCAGCTCTGCCTGGGTAAGGCTGGAAAGCTTCCCACCCTCAGCAAGGGCTTCTTAATGCTCACTCCTGTTGTCACCCTGCTGATGTGCTTTCCCAGGGCAGGCTGTTGTACCCTCCAGTGAGCCTCTCCTGGTGCTGCTAGGCAAGCTGGACTTGTCAGATTTCTGGGGGATGCTCAAAGTCTTATCTCATGTTAATGATGCTTCTCCCAATTACCAGTGCAGACATCTGGTAAGTGTGGTGAATAGGTAGGTACCCTCACACATAGTCACAGCTGTGTCTTGGTCCCTGTTCTTCTTTGTCTGAAAGTTTGTGCTTTTTGTGCCTGTCATCAGTTCTGGCAACCCATGGCAAGAAGACATACTGCTTTATAGGTGGCATATTTTTGTAAAGTGCACTTATTTGCTTGAAAATTTTTGAACACTTTTTGGAAAATGGATGCTGTGTCCCTAGTGCTGTATGTTCATTTGTTTGGACTTTGCATTAGGATGATGTTTTGGAGAAGAGGGGGGATTTCTGTGTATTTTTCACAGCAGTAACCTTGAGTGTGCTGAAGATGAGCACTTAAATCTGTTAAAATAGCTTTGAAAGAGCCAAACAACACTTTCCTGCTCTATTTTTGTTTCTGTGTTGGATAATCAAGTCTATTCAATTCATTCTGTGTTTCACATGAGCAAAGAATGTGGTATTCTGTCACCAGATACACTTGGTCACCTCATCTGTATTTGGCAGTGTACGTAGTTGTAGTGATCACTACAGATGCTCTTCTAAGTGTGAAAGTTTTGTGTTTAGTCTTAGTTACAGCGTCTGCATGAAGTCATCCTTCATTTTCTTTATTGTGAGTAAGAAGAAAGTTTGGCTTTGGTGTAATTAATTTAAACTTATCCCAGCAACATAATCAACTTCCTAATAAATTATGTGAAGTCCCATAGTTGTCCGTATGATGACTTGGAAGAATTGAGCCAAGCCTTGGCTTTCAGGCTGGGGAATTCAGTTTTAATCCATCCATCATGTCCTCACTGCATGTTTCTCAGCAGAAAAGCATTCAGTGTTTCTTGACTTTATTATTAGTATTCTTTCTTGTGTGACTGTTTTATGTCCAGAAATGAAACATGAGCAAGGATAATCTTTTTGGGAAGCCAGTAGGGAAGCTCCAGAGATGTATTAAATTTAGTAAATGGAAATGATAACTCACAAAGCTTGCAGAACCAAAGTAGAATGCTGACTACAATTTCAGTATCGACTTTATTGTTCTGTACTCTCAGTTGTGAGTACAGCTAACAGAGAAAAAACCATGTCTTTTGGTAGCTAAAATAAAACCATGATGCTGTGTGCTGGAAAGACAGGAAGCATTGATTCCATATATTATGAGCTGTGTCAAAGTAGTGTGTCTCAGCTGTGCCAGCATTTTACCAAGGTGAATCATCCCATTCAGAAGTTGCCATTGAGTATAAAGCAGTCCAAAACATTGGAGAGTTTTTCCTTAAAATGTTATATCAGGTTCTGTAAGCAAAACTAGCAAGAAAGCAAAGGCAGTAATGTTTAATAGAGTTTTTCACTAGTGTAATCTCAAAGCTGGCAAGTTATAAAAGGCAGCAGGTGGTTGCATACTTGGATAGACTGTTTTCCCTCTCTCTTGACAGGCATATATCTGTCTTTAATTAATATATGCATTACAAGAAGAGAAAATAAATATGTAAACAGTTTCTTCAATTTGGACTGAAAATACAGCTTATTTTGAAATTTGAAAACCTACTGATTTATGCAAGCATAAAGCTTTCATGTAGAAATATAAGTTAGTTTCAGTGGGCTGCTCACTTTCTGCTCACTTGATTTGTATAAAATGCTTTCCAGTTGCATTTCTGGTAGGCACTTGTACTCCTAAATGCTCTCTGTGCTATTTTATAGCTGAAAATAATAACTTAATGATACTGTGCTAATGACACTGTAGGTGTCTTGTTGTTCAGGGTTGCTTGAAAATTGGTGAGTATTTGAAGTAGTACAGGAGCTGCTGTAACCATTTGGTGAGATGAACAACTAGGGTTTAAAAACAGCTCAGTCTGACTGCTAGGCTGGATTTCAAGAGGTGTTGGCAGGCAACACCTATAGAGCCCAATTCATCCCTATGTACAAGAAAAAAATAAATCAAGGTAATCAGAAAAAGCTCAACTTCTGGAAGGTGCTGTAGTTCAGCCACATAGCAGATGGAAGTAGTTAATGGAATATAAGTACAAGAATTAAAAAGCATACTAAGAACAAAATTTCAGAATCAGATGATGTTAAAGTGTATTCTTTAAAATCAGGCACATAGATGCCATAAGCTGCTAAATTAATTACAACTTTTTTTTTAATATTTGTGCATGTGTTTATGTGCTGAATGTATTTTGCATTGTGAACAGTAGTCAAATGAAAAATGTTTGGTCTTTGCATTATGTTTTCATACATTTTGGTTATCCCTTTGCATCCTGTTTGGATGAAATGGGATAGTCTGTACCTCTCTAAGGAACAGTTCTCTCCTTGTCCTTGATGGCTCTCAGTGATTTGAAAAAGAGCATTAGCATTGTCATGTTAGAAAAGCTCACTTGAGGTACAGTAACTTCAGATTTTTTTTTCCATCTGCAAGATGTCCTGAGAAGCAGTGTAGGCTTTTCCTCCTTTTGTTGCTGCTCAACAGATTGGCTTCTGAAATTGCTCTCAGCCTCAATGGGCAGCCCTGTCCCCTCTTCTCTGCTTTCAGGATGTCTGCAGGAGAGCGCAGAAGCTTCCCAACTGTAACATAAATACTGCTTCATAATTGCCACAGAACTTTGGGCCAATGAGCAGCAATGGGAATGGAACCTACACTGGCTTATGCTGAAACAGAGTGCCAAAAACAACCTTACCTTTAATTTTTACATCTCTGTCTCACAGGATTTTCTACATCTAGGTCTAAAAGAATCCTGGAGAATATGCTTCTTCAGCTCCCAGCCACGTCAAAGCAGCCAGTTCTGCTAAGTAACTCCAGAAGCAAGGTCCCTGACAAATACCAAGTTTTTTGGGTTTGTGGTCCTCTGCCCAGCTCTAACACATCTTAATTCTGGAGCGGGCAGTTGCCTGCTCACTTGAGCTAGTCCTGGTGTGGGGCAGGCTGGCAAGCCAAGGTGAGGTGGTGTCACAGCAGTCACATGCAGTCTAAAAGGTAAATCTGGAATGGTGTTTTTGATGGGATAAGGAATACCATTCTCAGTCCTGAAACATCGTTTATATTACCATATTCTTTCTGTTAGTGCTGGGAAGAAGTTAGTATCTTGCACAGAATTGTGTATGCACAAGAGTGGTGCTGCACACTGCAGCCCCAGGATTCCTGTGACTGATTGTACCCATGTGGATGTAGATTCTTTACCTAGAATATACCTAGGATGTGCAACCATTTTAGAAAATTCTTTCTTGAATATCTGTGTATTGAATTTTGAATAATAAACCAAAAATTGTTCTATCTTGTATTAATATATTTCAAAATTATATTTCAAGACTAGTGTATGTTGAAGAGGATGATTCACTCTTCTTTTTAAAGGGAAGTTCACCCTCACAGTTACTGAAGGTTGCTGAATGTTAAGTGTTTGTTGTGACGCTTGACCTTAATATCTGTGTAGCTCTGTGAATACTTGGAAGTCTGGTCCCAAATGGCCTCTGGGTACCTCAGAGGTTGTTTTGATTTTTGTTCTTTTCCCATTCACTATGAAACATATAAATATTCAATGGTTGGGGTAAATTTTTCAGATGCTACACTATGCTACCAAGTATTTAACCCATGTGATGCAAGGAAAAGAAACATAATTCCTAAATGGAAGAATTTCATAATCCTTTGGAAATGTTTTACAGGAGACTTCTTGTAGATTTTGGTTTTCTTAAAATGTTTTAACGTTCTGGCTACTGGTGCTGCCTCAGGAAAACTGGAGAATGCTGTAGCCAGGCCTGTCTCTGACTGACCCCCCTGCACAGCCAAGTAACAGAAAATCCAAAGCAGAAAGGCTGACATGGAGTGGGAGAGCTTCCCTCCAGATACCCAGCCTGGGGAGCGAGGAGAGCGTGCAGCTCCATGGATGCAGGCATGGACTTGTCAGAGGATCTGGGGCTGCTGTTTCCCTGTGCACTCTGAGGGACAGTCCTGGATCTGTCTTTGGCAAGGTGGATGGGATTGAAATCTACTTCAAACGTACTACAAAAGATTAATTTAAAATAAGCAGAGTAGATGGTAGAGCTAGAGGGAAAATGACACCTCTCTGGGAGTGCTGGGATCAGGTTTCAGCCTCCTGTGCCACAGCTCAGCTGGAGTTCTTAATTCTCTGACATATTTGCAATATAAATAAAGCTATGTGTGTAAAAAAAGTGTGTACTATAGTGCCCAGGACTGTTTACATTTTAAGAGCAGATTTACAGAGCAAACAAAAATAGTTCTTCTTGCCTCTTTTTCTGTGGTGTCTCTTAAATCTTCTTGAGAAATTTTTACATTGAAACACACCACATTAAAAAAAATAATCCCTAGTGCAATTGGAGTCAGTCCCAGTTTACAAGGTTGGTTAAGTTATAACTGGTTAAGTTATGCCAAATTCTCTCAAAGACGGTGGGATTTAGGCTTGAGGTTTTGAGTAAACTAGGTTAACTGTAAATACAGGTTTTGGTTGGTTTTTTTTTTCTTTTTCCTCTGTGGAGGTTTTGGTTGAATATGAGGAAAAGGCTCTTCACCCAGAGGCTGGTTGGGCATTGGAACAGGCTCCCCAGGGAAGTGGTCACAGCTTCAAGCCTGCTGGAGCTCAAGGTGAATTTGGACAAGGCTCTCAGGCACAGGAGTTGGACTTAATGATTTTTGTGGGTCCTTTCCAACTCAAAATATTCTGTGATTTTATGACCTGAAATGGGTTGCCTCCTGCTTCAGGTTGCAGAGGGATGGAAACAGAACTTGAATGAACACAAAGGCCATGCTGTGACTATTTCTGGTCTTTGAACCACTTCTCTTTTCACGTAGTTTTGTGGTAAGTGGACAGATTTATCA
>VYZP01007521.1:0-17538 GCA_013400635.1 Hypocryptadius cinnamomeus | reverse complement strand
CCCCAACACCGTGTACGTGCAGGTGGTGGCGGCCGGCAGCCGCGACGCGGGGCCCGCCGTGTACGTGTTCTCCGAGTTCAACCGGTGAGTGCGGGGCTGGCTGCGGGGCTCCCCGGCCCGGCCCGCCCTGACGCCGCTGTCCCCGCAGGTATCTGTTCAACTGCGGCGAGGGCACGCAGCGCGCCATGCAGGAGCACAAGTAAGTGGGGACACCGGGGGGGACACCGCGGCCGCACCGGGCCCTGCTCACCCCCGTGTGCCCCGCAGGCTGAAGATCTCCCACCTGGACAGCATCTTCCTCAGCCGCGTGTCCTGGGCCAACGTCGGGGGGCTGCCGGGTGAGTGCGGGCACAGGACGCGGTCGCTCGGCGAGGTGCCTGTGCGGTTTGAGGGGTGCTCCAGGCGGTGGTGGGGCACCGACATCGCTGGGCTGGGCTGGGCTGGGCTGGGTTCTGCGGCAGGGCAGACACGGGGTGGGACAGGCTCTGTATGACCAGCATGGCTTCAGCTGCCCGAAATCCCCTGAGCAGGAGGTGTTGGGCTGGGCTCGGCTCGGCTCGGCTCTGCAGCACTGCAGACACGTGGTGGGACAGGCTCTGCATGAGCAGCATGGCTTCAGCTGCCCGAAATCTCCTGAGCAGGAGGTATTGGGCTGGGATCTGGGGTGGGACAGGCTCTGTATGACCAGCATGGCTTCAGCTGCCTAAAATCTCCTGAGCAGGAGGTGTTGGGCTGGGCTGGGCTCTGTGGCACTGCAGACATGGGGTGGGACAGGCTCTGTATGACCAGCATGGCTTCAGCTGCCTAAAATCTCCTGAGCAGGAGGTGTTGGGCTGGGCTGGGCCGGGTTCTGCGGCAGGGCAGACACGGGGTGGGACAGGCTCTGTATGACCAGCATGGCTTCAGCTGCCCAAAATCTCCTGAGCAGGAGGTGTTAGTGTTGCCAGCAGGGAGGTGTTTGGGGATTAGGCTGGTTTGAGTCCAAAGGAGCATGCAAAAGCTGGTGGGTACCGTTGTGCTCAGTGCAGGATGAGGTTAGGACAGATGGCTGTGGGTCTTGTCCATTAAAATTCTGGAAATCTCCAAGAAAAGGAGGAGGTTAGTAATCTCTTCAGATGCCTTGCTCCAGATTAATTTTATCAAGATGTGTATTTTCTTTATGTGTAGAGGCAAGTGGCTTGTTGAAACTGCCACAGAATTCAGGTCCAGGTTCAGTTCTGGCCTTCGTGGAGAGGCCAAACACTCCTGAACAGAGAGGGATCTTTCTTTTGGGATCTCCCAGTGCTCACTGGAGCTGTGATAAAGCTGTTTCTCTGCTTGCTCTTAGGAATGATTCTCACCCTGAAGGCTATAGGGCTCCAGAGATGTGTGTTCCTGGGGCCACCAAAGCTGGTAAGTATGGCAAGGTGCAGGAGGCAGAGCAAACCCTCAAAGTGTTAAAACTCATCCTGGAACTGGGAGAGCTGGTGGCAAAGGGACTCTCTGTGCAGGTGTGAAATGCTGCTCTGAATTAGTGTCAGCCCAAAGGGCTGGCTTGAAAATCCAAATCTCCTCAGTTACAGGACAGCAGAAATCTTCTGCACCTGTCTTGTAGTCTGGTATCCTGATAAATCAGCTTTTGGGAGAGGGGAGGATCTTTGTTCCCTTGCCTGCTCCCTCCCTGTTTTACATTAATAGGAGCTCAGTCTCTGCTCTCCTGTTTGATGTGGTCCTTGCCAGCCTAATGCCACGTTTGGACCAGAAATTTGCAATCATCAGCGTTGTTGTAGTGGTTTTATTTCCTTGCAGTTTCTGCTGACTAATTGCATGGCTGGAGGGGGTGGGGACAGTGGCTCTTTCCCTTTCTGAAGGCACAGTGCCTGCCAGAGGTGGGACACCTGCCCAGAGCTGTCTGAGCTGCTCAGGTTGGTCTGGCTGGGTGTTTGTCATGGCACTGCTCGTGCCCCCTCCTGATGGCCTGTCTCTTTTCCAGCAAAACTACTTGAAGGCCATTCGCCTCTTTCCTGGGCCCCTCAAAAGGATGGATTTGGGTAGGTGAGGTGGGGCAGGGGTGTGGAGCAAAGGAACTTGGAACTTTGTTTCGTCTCTAGCCGAGGTTGCATTGCCGAGCAACAGCCTCAGCCTCTGGTTAAGGTCCACTCAGAGGATGTTTTAAACATTTGTTTTTCTCTGATACACTGTTAAACCCTTCACAACAGTGTTTCCAGCTCTGCTTCTGCTCAGCCAGGCTGGCTGATGCAAACTGCGTTTGGTTTTAAAACTCTGAAGGCAGTTTGCATCCCGAGTCTGCCAGTGAATTTGCTCATCATGGCTCCCTGAGGATGATGGGCTTTTAAAACTTTAATTGTTCATTGGGGTGTGCAGTTGGGCAAAGAAGGGAAGGGGAACGCTCAGCAGGTTGTGTTTAAGAAAGACAAAAACACTTTTCTGATTTATATCCTTGAAGAGTGGGAATCTCTGCTTATGCACTTGTTAATGGTGGGTTTTGATCTCTTCCCAGCTGTGCAGTTGCACACAGAGCCTGAGTACAAGGATGAGACAATGACTGTCTACCAAATCCCTCTGACAGGTGAGCACTGGTGCTGCAGGGAGACAGGGGAAGCACAATGAAGGTTCAAGGAGCAGCTTCTGTTTGCCAGCCTGAGTAAGCAGAGGTTCATTAATTTGCTTTTCTCAGGAGAAGCATCTCATTTAAATAACAAGACCTGCTGAGTCAGGGCCTTGGCTTGTTCCTTTAGGTGTGGGTGGATGGAATCACCTGTGAACATGCCTGGGTTTGGCTTTCTCAGCCAGCTGCATTCTTTCTGCTGCAAAATGTGGTACTGAGGGTGCAGCACAGACCTGACAGAGTTTAACAGTTTGGGGAGAAGGACTTGGATGAGGGATGGCTCCTGAAATAAGTGACTGCAGAATGCAAGTGCAAGCTAGACTGGAGGGAAGAGCTCTGTATTCTGGTGCAGTTTAAACCTGACTGTTCATGGAGGAGGGAATGCTACTCTTGCTTTTCTTTTATGTTGCTGTGGATGGAGTGATCTTTGTCTGCTTTTATTGGATCTGGGACAGGAAAACCAGTGGCTGCTGGAAGTTCACCCCCCCAGAGTCCTGGAGCATCTCCCCAAGGTGGAAATAGCCCTAAAGAGGACACAGGGCCTGGATCCCCCAGAGCTGCACAGCAAAGCTTGGAGGAAGGAAAAGAGAGCCCAAAGAAAGCAGGTGAAACACATGGAATGGCCTTTTTAACTTTAATGAGATGATTCCAAAGGATAGCAATTTGTCCTCTGAGCCATTTGCTGTCTGAAAGTGAGGTTGGTAGAGAAGCTCAGCTGGAAGGTTCCATGGAGCAGAAAGTGTTCTGGTACTTTGGAAGTTGATAGAGAGCTTAAAAGGCCTAGAAATTGGACATGATTGGTGCTTGGGTGTGATTAGTCCTGTAGTGGTTTGCTTCTGGCAGGGGTAGCTGCTCCAACGTTTGTAATTTAATTACAGGTGGATGCTGGGCTGATGATTTTGCAGTCTTGGGCTTTAGTTTGGCTTCCTGTATTTGAAGCCATGGGCTCTCTGGCATTGGGTGTTCATAACATTTTGCTGCTGGGCTCCAAGTTAAGTGGATAATGTTTCTGTTAATGCTTTAGCAAATTGTGGCATGTTTTGGTTTTAAGGAAAGTGATAGTGAGTGATGATTTTTAGTAGTTTTGCTTTGTTTTACAGGTGATGAGCAGAAGTGTGCAAGGAAGCATCCTGAGCTGGTGACAGCTTTTCTTTGTAAAGTAAGTTTGGGCACAGGTTCTCTAAACCAACATAACACATAAGAGAATAAAACAGAGTATTTCAGGGGGGAGGGACATACAGTGATCATCTATAACCACAGGATGAGTTGGGGTGGAAGAGACCTTAACGATAATCTCATTCCATGCCCCTGTGGGCAGGGACACTTTCCATTAGATCAGGCTGCTCCAAGCCCCATCCAGCCAGGCCCTGGACACTTCCAGGGTTGAACCATCCAGTCCAGCTGCTTGGCTACGTCAGGCTGCCCAAAATTTAAAACATATTAAGGGCATTGTGCAACCATCTCTTAAACACTGGCAGGCTTGGGGCATTGACCACCCTCTGTAACGAAATGTTTCCTAATGTCATCTTGCTGCAGGGATTTAAATGGATACAGCATTTTCAAGTAGGGCTTTGAAGCTCTAATGTGTTTCTGCTTTTCAAGTGTCAAGTTGCTGTAGCCTGAGTAAGAATGCGTAAAACTGGAGGTGTTTTTTAAGATCCAGCAGTGGTTATGAGTGTACAGGTTCCATTCTTGTTTAACCCTCAGAGGAGGGCAGGCTGTCATGCTTGCTTGGCTAGAGAAGGGAGCAAGAAGCAGCAGCATGATCCTGGAAAGCAGAGAGCCCAGAAAAGCCTTTTTTGGGGTAAATTGGAGCACTGGCTGTGGAACTGAAAAAGAACAAAACATTCCCTTGGTTTGTGAAGAAGCTCTCAAGCTGGCAGTACATGATCTTGTTTCATGGCCCTCTTTATTTGGGTGATAATTGTGTTTGTCTCTCTGCAGGTTCACCCAAGGAAAGGGAAATTCCTCGCAGCTAAAGCCCAGGAGCTGGGCCTGCCAGTGTGAGTATGAGAGCCCAGCCTGGGCCACGGGGCAGCAGGAGCAGGCACGGGGCTGTTGGCAGCTAAATATTTCTGTGGCCTTGTTCTCAGGGGAACTCCAGCCATCCTTCCCATCATTACAGCTCTCAAAAATGGGGAGAGCATCACTTTTGAAGGCAAAGAGGTAAGATATGCCTGTGCTTCTGTTGTGGCTTTGCCACTCTCCCTCCTTCACTGGTCTGCAAGGGTGACAATTTTTTGTCATTTTTGTGCAGAATGCTTTGCCTGCCAGTGGATCCTGGGGCTATTCCAGCTCCAGGTTGTTGCTGAGTGTGGCATGCTTGGGGCTGTTGGGGTGGTGATCAGGGAATGAGCTCCTGTGTGGGTATGGCTGGGTGTTTGCTGGTTGGCAGAGCTGCTTCATCTCCCCTTCTCAAAGCTGGTGCAGGTTTAGCAGTGAGCTGGTGGAGTTAATCCCTGCATTGTTTAAATCTGGGGATTGGATGCCTGTGTAGCCATCACTCCCTCCTTAGCCTGTTTGCACCTCTGACACCAAAAGAAACTCAGTAGTTCTGGGGTGCAGGGTCTGGATCTCTCAAACACTGGAGTGAGAGGCAGAGCCAGCTCTGGCCGTGGCCCAAGTGATCTGCAAGTGAGGATCATGGCCTGGGAGACAGGATCAGCACATCTTTGTGTCACAAGAATTTTATAAAGCCTTTTCTTTACACTTGTTTTTGCTACCATCTAAATCTGTCATGGGATCCTCAAAACTGCTGAACTTCCCCTCCTGGGTTAGGTTGTGGTTTCTCTGAGGCCAGGGTTGGGATTTTGCTGTGTAATGAGAGCAGAAAGGGCCCCAGAGCTGCCCTGGCTGGGTGCACTGAGCTTTGGGAGAGGCTGCTGGGCTCTGTCTGACTGAAGCAGTGGGACACAGAGGTGCAGGAAGGGCTCTGTGTGCAGGCTGGCTGTGGTGTGACCGCTGTGAATCTGTCTGCAGCTCTTTCCTGAGGAGCTGTGCACCCCCACTGACCCTGGCCCTGTGTTCCTCGTGCTGGAGTGTCCCCACGAGGGCTTTGTGGATGCTGTCTGTGAAAACGAGACCTTCCGAAGGTAGGGCTGGGGCACCTGCAGTGCTTGGGGAAGAACACCTGTGCTGAGTTTTGCTCTTGTTCTAGCCCAGGTGTGCTGTTTCTCTTGGCTGATGTCTGAGCTCTTTGGCACTGTTAAGGAGCTTGAGATGCAAGAAAGGATTGGTGGTGCATTTTGGGGCTTTTAGGAAAGGCAGGACCTGTGGGTTCTGTGACTGCCACGAGCCTGTTTTCCCTACAGAGCAGGAATGTGCCCTGGTGTGTCTGGGGAGCAGTGGAGGCTGCTGGGAGCCTGGACTGCACATAACTCTGTAGGGCTTTTGCAGAAGCATTTGGGCTCCTGGAGGCTCTGCAGATGTTCTTGCTGATTGAGGAGAGGAGCTGCCCTGTAGGGGACAGTGGAGGTGTCAGCAAACGGCCTGAGCCTTGTGGCTTGGGTGATGCAGAGCCTGGAGCTCCAGGGCCGTGCTCTGAACAGAAATCCCTGCTCTGCCTGCCTCAGGGGGCATCTCTGGCAGCACCGGAGTGGGAGAGGATGCCAAGGACATGGACTGGAGCACAGATGTTCTTTCTGTTTGTGTGTCCCAGGTACCAGGAGGGAGTTGCTGAGCACCAGGTGGCCTTGGTTATTCACATGACCCCCGAGTCAGTGCTGCGAGACAGCCGCTACCAGCAGTGGATGGAGAGGTACGTGTCCTGTCTCCCTGGGCTCCTGTCTCTGTGGGCAGCAGCCTGTTCTGCTGGTGCACATCTTTGTTCCAAAGTAAAGAGCTCTAAAAAGAGGGCTCTGCTGGCTCAGGTGAGATTTTTAGCTCAGGTGTGCACGTGTGCCCGGTTCTAACGTGGGGCTGAAGCTGTTGAGCATTATTGTCCTCTGACAGATTTGGGCCTGGCACTCAGCACTTGGTGCTCAATGAAAACTCCTCTGCTGTGCACAACCCACGCAGCTACAAGATCCAAACTCAGCTGAACCTCATCCACCCAGAGATCTTCCCTCTGCTCACCACCTACCAGAGCAAGGTAATCCAGGCCCACCTTGCCCCTGTGCCTGCTGCCCTCAGCAAAGGCCGTGTCTCACATCACCCTCCTCCTGCAGGAAGCAGAGGCTCTGTGCCCTGTGCCCATCGTGAGAGGGGAGTGCCTCCTGAAATACCACCTCAGGCCACAGCAGGAGTGGCAGAGGTCAGTGGGAATCTTTTTCTTCCCAGGTTTTGGGTGTTGGCTTGAAGCAGCTTTTTGGTGAGAGAGAGCACTGTGGGATCCTCTGCAGGTCCTTTCTGGTGGCTGTGCTGGGGGAACTTTTGGGGACTGTCTCCCTGCCCCTGAAAGTCTCAGACAAGGTGTAGCACATGGAGGAGTGAAACACTGAAAACAACACCTGGCCAGTGCTTTGGAGTGCTGTTTCTGTCCCTTGCTCCTGTAGCCTTGTGGTCCTTTGTCCTTTGCTTTGACTCATGCTGTGCCCTCAGCTGTGGCTGTGGCAGACCAGATGGGGGCAAGGAGAGAGTTTTTGAGGGGCCCAGGGGGGGTGTTACCTTCTGAAGACCTAGAAGGCCTGACATTAGAGCTGAGAACTCCAGGTGGTTAAACAGTTACTAGCTTTGCTCCTGGTGGGCACGTGGGTGGAGCTGCTCAGTGAGAGCCTTAAGGGACCACAGGGGGCAAGGGGATTTCAGCCACCATGGCTCAGATTTCTGTCCTTGTTGGGCACAACAGGAGGATACAGGTGCCAAGAAGAGTTCATGTTTCTCTGTTGAGGTAAATGAAGACCTGTAGTGCTGCACATGTCATGAAGCAGGCTCAGGACACAGATTTCTTATGTTTTTCGTCAGTGCCTGGATCCCTTTAGGTGTCTGCTCCTCTTGCAGGACCTTCTGTGCTGCCTTGCAGTGCCCTCTAGTGCCTGGCAGCTCTGGATGGGATGAAGTGCTATTGCAGGAACTTTTCCACTTGGTGGAATGATCATTTCTGTGCCTGGCTCAGCCCAACCAGGCCTTTTTGACACACACCACACTTGTGGATGTGTCTTCTCCAACCCCTCAAAATGGAAAGAGCGTTTGTCCCCTTGTTGTAAGGCTGTTTTGTCACAGGAGTCTGGCACTTTGCTCTGAAAAGGGCTGTTTCAGCTCCTACCTTGCCCCATCCTGTTGTTGCAGAGATGCTGTGACTGTCTGTGATCCTGATGAGTTTGTCAGTGAGGCCTTGGATCTCCCTGACTTCCAGACCCGTGTGAAGGAGTGCAAGGAGAGCCTGTCTGCCGTACCAGGTACAGATCAGCAACTTAGCTTGGATCGGTGTGGTGGAAAATAGGATCTCTTAGAGGCCCACTGCTTCAGAGCCCAGATGGAGCTGTGAAGTGGTGGGGCTTGTTCTGCCTTCCCTTGTAAACGTGCTGCTGAGGGGGCAGAAATGCCTGTGCTGGCCATATTGGCTCTGGAATTACTGGGCTGGTGAATTAGATGGTGTCTGACTGGGCAGTGTGTGGAGAACATTTGCCTAAAAATCCTTGTTGTTGTCTGTTTTCTTTAGGAAATGTGGGTGCTTATCCTGAAATTGTGTTCTTGGGAACAGGATCTGCAATTCCAATGAAAATCCGCAATGTCAGTTCCACACTGGTGAACACCAGGTAAACCCCAGGGCTCTCTGATCTCTGCCTTCCAACCCAAAAGATCCTCCTCCCTGCCTGGCCCTGCTCAGAGCTCTGAGAGTGGCTGCTAAGTGTCTCACCTCTCACTAGTGCTACCAGGTCCCTGCTCCTGGACTGTGGAGAAGGAACTTTTGGACAGCTCTGCCGCCACTATGGAGAGCAAGTTGACCAAGTGCTGTGTAACCTCGTGGCTGTGTTTGTGTCCCACATGCACACAGATCATCACTCGGTGGGTGCAGGGCGTGGGAAGGGGCTCTTTGCAGCTCTGCTCTGAACTTTGGGTTCAGAGCTACCTGGGGAGCTCCAGCTGATGAATGTGGGCTGCTTTGTAAGGGAATAAATCACATGGGACTCCATTTTCTTCATGGTGGAAAAAGCCCATTCTTTATTCACATAACTCCTTTTTATACAGTTTTACAGACCTCGTGTGGGACTCCAATTGGTCAGTAATTTTCTTGCCAATTACTTTTATTAATAACAAGCTGTTATTCTGTATGGAATGGTCACTCAAACCCCTGGTGTATATGTGCAGGGAAGTGTTTGTGAAAGACAGTTTTCATTTTTCTATCTAATGGTGCAAAACAGTTGATGCAGGTGCAAGTTGGTTTTTTACCCAGGAAAATGGGTAATGAATGGCTCACAACAGGATTGCATTCACATGGGAACTTGCAAAATGCTGAATCTGTCTGTGTTTCTAATCCCTTCTCCCTTGTTTGTTCTGACTCTGGGCTTGCTGAGCTGTGGTGGCTGTTGCCTCTGACTCCCCAGACACTTCTGACTCCCTTGCTGTCTCCTGTGTTCCCTTTGCAGGGGCTGGTGAATATCCTGATGGAGCGGCGGAGAGCTTTTGTAAGTACTTCCTCTGCTCCTGAACGTGGCTTGGGGTGAGGGATGGGGAGCTTCAGAGTAGTGGAGAATCACCAGCCTTTCCCTAGAATTTCTCCTATGATTTGGTGTATACCTAGTACTGATTTTTCCCCCTACCTTTGGTTTTGCAGGCAGCCCTGGGTCAGGATTTCAGCCCTCTCTTTCTGGTAGCACCTGAGCAGATCATGCCTTGGCTGCACGAGTACCACAACCACTGTGAGGAGATCCTTGGAGACATCAAGTGAGTGTTCTGTGTGGAGAAATGTCCTTGGTCTTTATTCAAGGCAAACTCATCCATTCCCCCAGCCCTTTGTTGGAGGTGGCTCTGACTCCTTCCACTGCCCATAGAACAAGGATATGCAGTCTGCAGAGGGCAGAATGGGGTTTGTACTCAGCTGTGCTGTTTAATAGAGGTTTATGTGCAGGCTTCCCTTTGCTGTAGGAAAAGGGAGTTGGGCAAGTAGAGGAAAGAGTGTTTGATAGTGGGGTAGAAGTGATTGAGTGAGTTACTGGGGCACCAGTGAAAGTGAGAGGTTATACAGGTCACCTAGGCACTGAACTGAGGCTGAGAAACAGGAGAAATCAGCTGCTTGAAGAGAAGATCAGGTTTTATTTTGTACCTGTCCTTGATTATCTCTTCTTCCCTCCTTCACAGAATGATTCCTTCTCAGTGTCTTGTGAAAGGCTGTGAGAACATCAGACCCAAAGCCAAGGAGTTTGTGAGCTCTCTGTTAGAGAGCTATGACCTGGCTGAGGTGAGTTCCTGAGCTGGGGGCTCCATGGCTGGAGGGGACCTGAAGTCTAACACTTGTATCCTTGTTCAGTTTCAGACCTGTGAAGTCCAACACTGTAAAAATGCCTTTGCATGTTCAGTGATCCACAAGTCTGGCTGGAAAGTAGTTTATTCTGGTGATACAATGCCCTGCATGGCCTTAGTGCAAATGGGTAGGTAACAAAGCCCTCTGCTTGCAGAATCTCTTGGAGAAAGGTCTCCATCTGTCAATATCCAAAGTGGGCTCTCCCAAACCTTTGGTGCTGTGTCTGCCAGACACAGCGAGGGTCTGAGGGGGGGCAGGAGGCTCCTGTGGGCAGTTGGGCAAGTCAGTCTTCAGCTGAAGATTGAATATGTGATGGTTTGCACAGGTAAAAATGCCAACCTGCTCATCCACGAAGCCACGCTGGAAGATGGCATGGAAAAAGAAGCTATAGAGAAGACCCACAGGTGGGGTGTGTTCTGCTGTCTGTCCCTGTTAGGAAGGGAAAGGTGCACAGCTGGGTGTAGTCCTTGGAGCTGGTGGTGAAGGGCCCAAGTCCTGTCAAAGGTTCTGGTGTGCACAGAGCTCTTCTACACTAAAGATGGGGTGTTGGTCATTGCAGCAGCTCTGAAACCACCACAGCTCCTCTCAACATCCCCAGAAGAAATGGGGAAAGCTTTCAAGCAGGCATTGGTAACTCTACAAATAGACCAGCCCAAGGGAAAGGCCCTCTGCATGGGTACATCCTGGGACTAAGCTCAGGAGGTAGAAGAGTTGTTTTACCCCCACAGCTCACTGAGAGCCCCGCAGCCAGGGATCCCCTGTGCTGCCCAGGCAAATGTGGGGACCAAGAGCAGCTGCTTGGCATTCCCTGCCAGGCACAGCTGAGCCTCTTGGCACCCCTGAGACAAGTGCCTGTCCCCAGGCTGTGGAGCTCTTAAATGCAAGGCACCAACAATTACAGCTGCATTCCTGCACTCAGGGTTGTGTAGAAGTCAGAGTGTTGCCACCAGTGCAGGCTGCCCGAGAGAGAGGGGCCTGTGCCCGTGAGGTCACTTGGTGTGGTGTGACCCTGGGTGCAGAGCAGCAGTACCTGCCAGCCTGGCTGTGACCAGGGCGTGTTCCTTTTGCAGCACAACCTCCCAGGCCATCCAGACTGGGATGAAGATGAATGCAGAGTTCATCATGCTCAATCACTTCAGCCAGAGGTACGCCAAGATCCCGCTGTTCAGTGAGGACTTCAGCGACAGGGTCGGCATTGCCTTTGACCATATGAGGGTAAGTTGGGAGCTTGGGGCCAGGCCTGGGAATGGTGTCAGTGTTATTTTGGGATGGCTGCTCATGAATTAAATGCTGTTCTTGTACTGTGTCAATACTCCATCTCCTGAAGAACAGTATCTGAAACAGCTCCTTTAACTGCTGGCAGTAGATACCCTGTGCCACCCTTTCCCCACACTGCTGTGAGACAGGTGCTGATGGCCCTTGAATCCAACTCTTACCACACTGGGTACTTGCCTCATGCCACCTCAAGTCTGTGCTTGCTATTCCCAGCTAAAAAACCTAATTTTGCTTCTATTCCCATCCCAACTGATGTGCTGCTCCAATGGCTTTCTGTAGCAGACATCTGTAGAAGACAAAAGCTGGCTGAAGGCACTCGTAGCAGAGAGGGTAGCTCACTGTCAGTCAGAATTTGTACTGGGCCACAGCATTTCTGTGAAGAAAACATCAATAAGTCATTGAGATCAGGGCTGCTGGGTGCAGGTGCTGCACACAGCAAGGGGCAGTGCCCTGCTGCCTGCACAGGCCAAAAGCAAGGGGGAGTGAGGAAATCAAACAACACTTGTCACACAGGAGCTCCTGTGCTTGTGTTTCAGGTACGTTTCGGTGACTTCCCAGCCATCCCAAAGCTGATCCCACCCCTGAAGGCTTTGTTTGCAGACGACATCGTGGAGATGGAGGAGAGGAAGGAGAAGAGGGAGATGAGGCTGCTGAAGGAGACTGCCCTGGTCCTGGACAAACTCACCAGGGGGGACAACACAGAAGCAGCATGCCAGAAAAGAAAACAAGCCAAGAACCATCAGGAACTGCCAGACAAGAAGCTTAAAACGGCCAACTGAGAGGGACAAGGCTGGGAGTGCTCCGCTCTGAGAGAAGCCTGGCTCTGCAGGCCTGGGCACTGCGTGGTGCTGCCAGCACCACAGGACAGGGGCTGGCCTGGGCATCTGGGTCTGCTTGGTCATCATGGATCTCCCTGGGCTGCAGCTCCAGTGGGCTGTCAGCAGCACTGGTCCTTGTGGAGACCGGATCTGCCACATAGCTGCTGTTCTGGGGGCTCACCAGTCTGTGGGGCAATTTTGCTTTTAACCAAAAATTCTCTCTGAACTGTTTTAATTTTGGGGTTTATGCTACCAGGTATTGATAATGTAACAGCAGCAGGTGTGACCTTTGCAAGAGATCAGGTGTGAGAGGCCCTGGAGGGGCTGTGGGTTTGCCAGAAGAAGGTGAGCATGTCTCAGCTGGTTATGCCCCCCTTCACTGTCAGAACCCAGGTGATAAGAGGAAAATTAACAGTAAAATGGGACCCAATTGAAGGGTTTTAGGTTAAATTAGGGGTGAGAATATATCTGTACATTGGTGTTCCCATTTTATTTTGGTTTTCTCTGATGGTATTTTGATTCAAAAGATCAGTTTTCCAAACCCTTTATCTAGAATCTGAATAAACCACTCGCCATCCTCCAGAAAGCTGTGTTGTGTATGGATCACTAGCGAGGAAACAAAAACCTGGATTTCTCTGGCAAAGGACCTTGGCTTGGCTGGCTTTGGGGTCAAGACCAAGATCTTGCCCATCAGATCTGGATCATGCTGGAGCCTCATGGCTTGAGCAGATTCTGGTTCTGGATGCAGGGGACAGGAAAGTGGCACAGCAGGCAGAGAGAGGGGAGGTCTGTGGTTAAGAGGAATTTTTCTGAGGCTTTTTGTGGTTCAGCCTTGCTTCTTCCCTTGCCACTGCCTGTGTTTGGAAGCAGGAGGGGAGTTCTGTGCTGTTCCAATAAAGGAGTTCATTTTTGGAGGCAACTTTTAGACACCCAGGCCTCACACAAGGAGATGACGCTTGCACACAAGTCTTAAGACTTGATTTTGAGTTTATGGGAAATTAAGGGGCAAACTATCAGCAAAGCATCTTTTGTTGATGAGCTATTCTTTAGTGTGGTGCTTGTCTAAAGCAGAGACTGGAGAATTGACACATCTGTGTCCTCCAGAAAAGCTCTGCTGGGCTTTTATGACTAGCAGGGGACTGGGGAAAACCAAAATGTTCCTGTCACTGGACAGGTGGAGGGAGGAGCGGGCTGGGGTGCCCAGGAGAGGACCTGGCTGGGGTGACATGAGCAGCTCTGGGACTGCACAGGATCTGTGTGCTGCTTTCCATGGAATTATAGAAGGATTTTTTATTTGGAAAACAGTGAACTGCTTCTCACAGAGGGCATTAATGAAGTGGAAATGCAGCGGTGGCTGGAGCCCACAGCACCCAAGTTTCAGCTTCAGGTGGTTGATGCAGTTATGCCGGCGTCGGGAACAGCACCGGGGGTGAGAGACCGCAGCTGCCTGTGCCCCATGTGGAAAAATTCCCCAGCCGGGTTGGGAAACTGCTTCTGGAGCTGCACCGGGACGAGCGAAACGGGCAGGAGCAGCAGGAGGGAAGGGAGGCGGCAGCGCTGGGACCGCCCTCGCATCCCAGCCGGGCACGGGAGCGGCTCCCGGGAGTCCCCCGGGCAACGGCGGCTGCTCGCAAACACTCGGCGGAGCGGAGCGGGGCGGATGGAGGCCGAGGGGGATGGCGGGTTGGCGGGGCCGGATGCCCGGGAGGAGCAGTCCCCGGAGGAGCAGTCCCNGGCCCGGCCGGTGAGCTGGGGCTGCGGCCCGGGCCGCCCCCGCCGCCCCCCAGCGCCACCAAGGCGCTCTTCTTCCTCCGGCCGCCCGGAGCCGGCGCCGGCGCCGCCGAGCTGCTGTGCGGGGATCTGCCCGCTGAGCCCCTGCCGCACTTCGCCGCGCTGGTGGAGGAGGTAAGGGGGGAAAGGCGGCGCTGGGGTCTGTAGAGCCCAATGGAACCTCCTAAGTCATGAGCCGTGTGGGCTCTGGGTGTCTGGTGGGGTCCGTGGGGGGTGACCCACGTTACACAGTCACAGGATGGGTTCCTGTGAGTGAGAAGCTGTGCTTGTCCCATCCTTGGAAGTGTTCAAGGCCAGGGTGGACGGGGCTTGGAGCAATCTGGGGTAGCAGAAGGTGTCTCTTCCCATGGCAGAGGGTGTAACGAAATGAATTTTAAGGTCCCTCCCAACCCAAATCATTCTGTGGTTGTAGGACAATTGTTGCTGCATGGCACATCTCAGACACATCTGGTCCAAGCCCCTGCTCCAGCCAGGCCACCCAGAGCCAGTTGCCCAGGACCATGTCCAGGTGACTTTCCAGTATCCCTGCAGATGGAGGCTCCTGTGCCAGCCCTCAGTCACCCTCTCAGAAAAAGGTTTTTCCTGATGTTCTGAAGAGCCTCCTGTATTTGAGTGCCCCGTTACCTCAGGTGGGCTGGTGTTTTCCCAAAGCGATCTTCAAGAGGTTCCATCAGGGGCCCAGTTGTCATTTTAACAATCCAAAAGAATACGAACAGCTGATGTGAGTGGTTATGGCATTACTCTCATTAGCAGTCTGTGTGATTTGATTGATGGAGACAAAGCCTGCTACTACTGCAGCTGGAGCTGTTGAAGGTGAGCTCTGTGTGCCCTGGGGTTGTTCCCCCTTCCCATGGCTCCCTGGACTTGGTGGTTGCTCCTGCTGGTCCTCTTTAGTCACAGTGCAAAGAACTTTCAGCACCCTGGAGTGGCACCCTGGTTGTTCCTTTCGATTCTGTGTCTGTTTGTAGCTGGTTTTGTGCCTTCATCCTCCCCCAAGTCTGGCCACACAAAGGCTGCTCATCACCAGGGGCAACCTGGCTCTGATCCCAGGGGAAGGTGACAGACACTGTTGCTATCCCGGCACAGAAGAGCCAGGAGCAGCTCAGGTCCAGGCAAGCCCAGCCCAGAGCCCCCAGCTGCTGGAACTTCACTGGTAAAGACAGGAACCATATTTAGTAGGCTGCAGCTTTGGGAAATAACCTAAAATGTGGCTCTGCTGTAGATGCCAGGAGGTACCAGAGGACCTTCCCTCTGCATATAGGGGTGGCTGTGCAGGGACAGCCCCTGGGCTCAGCCCAGCCCTGCTGGCCTGTTCATCATCACCTGCAGGGAACTGCTTGGGACACTGGTGAATGAGGGTCTCCAGGCTTGCCCAGCACCTCAGAGCCTGGTGGCCAGTCCATCCATAGTGCTTTTTGTCATAGAATCATCAAATCACAGCATGTTTTGTGTTGGAAGGGACCCTAAAGCCCATCCAGTGCCACCCCTGCCATGGCAAGGACACCTTCCACTGTCCCAGGGTGCTCCAAGTCCTGTCCAGCCTGGCCTTGGGCACTGCCAGCCACAGCTTCTCTGTGCCATGGCCTCCCCACCCTCACAGGGAACAATTTCTTCCTAAATCAAATCTAAATCTGCCCTCCTTCAGCTCTTCTCCACTGCTCTTCCATGGCTCCTGCCGTAGGTGATCGTGCCCATCCTGACAAACCGGAGGAACCATCAGGGCTGGCCACGAGTGGTGTCACAAGACATCATCCATCACGTCCACAGCCTGAAAAATACTGTTTTCAAGGTTGTTGGCCAGGTGAAGGGCAAGACCTTGCTGCCTCTTCCAGCTGCCTCGGAGGGAATCGAGAACATTGATCCTAAAAATGAGAAATTGTGAGTACCAGCCCTTGCTCTCCTCTGGGTTTTCCTCTGCTGCTGCATGTGCTGCATCTTTTGGGGATCCTCCCTGTCAGACATGGGGACTCTTCTTGTTCCCTGTCCTCTGCAGCTCATCAGACTGCCAAGGAGGGGTGTTTTGCTCTGTCTAGTTCGTGGGCTCTGTCTTTGGGGACTGTGCAACGATACAAGCAGGAAAAGCTCACGAGGTGGAAGGGGATGTGGGCATGCAAAGAAGCAATGAACTGTTGGGATCACTGAGGGAAAACTCCAAACTCTGCAATCAGGCTGCTCCCAGCCCTGCCCAACCTGACCTTGGGCACTGCCAGGGATCCAGGGGCAGCCACAGCTGCTCTGGGCACCCTGTACCAGGGCCTGCCCACCCTCACAGGGAACAATTCCTTCCTAATATCTAATTTAAACTTCCTCTCTTTCAGTTTTAAACCATTCCTCCTTATCTTGTCTCTAACTGCCCTTGCAAATGTTCTTCCTCATGAATTTTATTGTTTTGAAACATGAATCCGGGCTGTAACTGCAAAATCCAGCTGCCCATTGAGGCAGATCCAACTGAGCAATGCACATGCACAAGTGGAAAGCCAAGTGACCCTGGTGCTCTGTTCCCTGCAGCTTGGAGCTGATCAATAAATCCCTTGTACATGCCACCGAGTCAGCCATCATCGACTGGAGCCAGCAGATCCAGAGAGTGCTGAAGAAAGAGTCCTCAGAGCCCCTCCTGCAAGGCACCAACCCCACCCCGAAGGTGGAGCTGGAGTTCTGGAGGAGCAGGTGCTGGGGAAGCTGCTGGTGCTGCTTTGAGGGGAGGGGGTGCTGCTGCTGTGAGCCAAGAGCAGCTGCTCGAGGTCATGTCGAGACCTGAACCCAAAAATATTGCTCCCAGACCTAAAATCATGGTGATCTCCGAGTGGCTGGAGGTGGCTGGGCAGTTGGCTCAGTTTGGCTTGGCCCAGCCACAGTTCAGGGCTGCAACACGAGGGAGTTGAGTTGGAAATGGTGTTTGGTTGTGTGAGACAGCCAGGACACAGCTTTGAGCCAATTGGCCAAGGAAACAAAACAATCCTCAGCAGAATCTAATTGACAAATCACTTCAGGTAAACAATCTTCTTAACACATTCCACATGTGCAAAACAACAGGAGCAGCAAGTAGAGATAAGAATTGTTTTTCTCTTCTCTCTGTGCTTCTCTAAGTAAAAACCCTGAGAGAGAGAATTATGTCTCTCTCTGTTCAGAGAATGTGAGTGCCACAATGGTGTTTCCATCACTGGTCACTAGGAACCAGCCCCAGAGCAGAGCTGCTGGGCGCTCTCCATGCTGTCAGCTGGCTGCTGGTGGTGCCAGAGGGGGGTCAGATGAGCCAAGGAGTGAAATTTCACCTGTCCTTTGTGCTGTGTTGGCTCAGACTGAGTGAAGACAGAGCCCTGCCCATGCAGAGCTGTCAGCAGTGGCTGCAGAAACAACACCTGGCTCCTTCTGGCACTGCTCTCATCTGAGCCTGGCACCAGCTCTGTCCTCTAGGGCTGGTCCCATTTCCTGCCAGCTCAGCTCAGACTAAAACATGGGTTCTTAAGTTCTGAAATGAAATGTTTCATAAAGTCTGGGTGAGATCCTGCCTGGGTCTGTTTGCACTGCAGTCTGTGCAGAAAAGGCTCCCAGTGGCTGCAGGACTGCACCACTTCCCTCTCTCCAGCCACAGCCTTGTTCTCCTTTCATCCTCTGTACTTTCCTGTGCTGGAGCTCTTTGCTCA
>VYZP01007520.1:0-19078 GCA_013400635.1 Hypocryptadius cinnamomeus | reverse complement strand
GGCCGTGCGCTGAGCCCGCAGGGTGCGGCGGGGTCGGGCGAGGCCGGGGCCGGCAGTGCGTGCTCGCCCCGGAGGTCAGCGAGCGGCCGGGAAGGGAGGGCGGAAGGCCCCGCTCCGGCTCTCCGGAGAAATCCTCATTCCCTGCGTTTTCCCGAGCCTTAGCACGGAAAATTTGGCCGCTCTCGCATTTGTTTATGGTTTGCTGCAGTGTGAGAGTTCTGTGGGGTTTTTTTAAGATCTCACTCGTGTGTGGCTGGCGGGCAGCGTCACCAGTGACTCTGCGATGTTTCAGCCGCCGCAGGGCAGGGTTTAAATCCAAATCAAACGCTGCTTTCATTTAAAAAAGGGGAAAAAAGCTGAAAATAGGCTGACATTTTGGTACGGTCCTTTAAAATGTCTTGACGGCTTCAGTGTTTAAAATAGTCTGTCCTTTTGTACAAGGGCAGAATTAGTAAAATAGATGTACAAACTAAAGGCTTCCCCTCTGCTTTTGGCACTAGTTTACCATTAAGGTGGCAGTTTTCTTCCATATTGCTGGTGGCTGGAAAACCTTTTAGTTTTTTATTTCCCTAAGAAGAAATCCTACTAATTAAGTATTGGGAAAGAAATTGCTTTAAACTAAAATAGAGTGGGATTACATTTAGGTATGTTCCCTCAGAAGATGTTGAGGCCCTGGCATNCAGGAGCGTTTGGACAGCGCTCCCAGGGATGCACGGGGAGAGATTGTTGGGTTGTCTGTGCAGGGGCAGGGGTTGGACACGATGATCTTTGTGAGTCCCTTCCAACTCGCGATATTCCACGGCTCTATTCCATGACTGCAGTTAGCAAGACGCCGGCTTCAGACGGCTCCCACCCGAGCCGAGGCGCTGTGAGTATGGCAGCCCTCTCCCCAGCGCGGTGACTCAGTGGTGGCTCAGTCCGCACGGCTGTTCCTGTCCCTCGGGTTCTGTTCCTCGTAATAATCCCGCAGCGGCACCCGGGCCTGGCGGTGCTCAACACACGGCTCGGATTTTTTCAACCACAACTCCGTCCCACCTCGGCCCCAGCGCCGCCCCCCGGCACCTCCCCTCCGGGGCGGGCGGCGCAGTGCGGAAGGACGCGGGGCCGGGAGGAAGCGGATCCCGCCGGCTCCGCGGCACCGGGCGGGGCGGGCAGACGGTGAGCGNGCTGCTTTCATTTAAAAAAGGGGAAAAAAGCTGAAAATAGGCTGACATTTTGGTACGGTCCTTTAAAATGTCTTGACGGCTTCAGTGTTTAAAATAGTCTGTCCTTTTGTACAAGGGCAGAATTAGTAAAATAGATGTACAAACTAAAGGCTTCCCCTCTGCTTTTGGCACTAGTTTACCATTAAGGTGGCAGTTTTCTTCCATATTGCTGGTGGCTGGAAAACCTTTTAGTTTTTTATTTCCCTAAGAAGAAATCCTACTAATTAAGTATTGGGAAAGAAATTGCTTTAAACTAAAATAGAGTGGGATTACATTTAGGTATGTTCCCTCAGAAGATGTTGAGGCCCTGGCATAGGGTGCCCAGAGGAGCTGTGGCTGCCCCTGGATCCCTGGAAGTGTCCAAGGCCGGGATGGATGGGGCTTGGAGCAGCCTGGGACAATGGAAGGTGTCCCTGCCCATGGCAAGGGGGTGGAACTGGATGAACTTTAAGGTCCCTTCCAACACAAACCAGTGTGGGATTCTGTGAAATTCTAGTTGTCTCAAAGAAGCGTTTAAATAAATCCAGATTTTGAAAGGTGTTTCTCTGGGTAGTTTTGGTTTTGAAACACTCTTATGCCATCTTTAGGTAATCCCTGTATTTTTTCTGGACATAGATAAACTAAGTCTCATGAGGTGCTGTGAGGGAGCAAGGGATTTTGTTGTTAGTTTTTGCTGAACACGTTAAATCCCTAGGAAAGGCCGTGGGTCAAACCAGCTCTGCGGGAGGTGTGTGGGAGCACAGGGAGGTTTCACTAACATCATCCTGTGTTGGACAGGTCTGCCTGTGTTTGAGGCAAAATGGCTTTCAGTAAAGGATACAGAGTCTATCACAAGCTGGATCCACTTCCCTTCAGCGTGATCGTGGAAACCAGGAACAGAGAAGAATGTCTCATGTTTGAGTCCGGAGCTGTGGCTGTCCTCTGTGAGTCGATCTGTTTTGATAAATACCGTGTTAGAAAGGTGGCAGACTTGGCATTGTGTGAGCCATTTCATTTGGGGAGTGGAAAGAAGCAACTGTTCTGTTTTTCTGTTTGATAATGGAGAGGCTTCTGATTTAAATGAGAGAAGAGACATTTTTTTATCTTCACCTGTTGAGAGAGAATTTTGCACATTTCATTACATTTTATACATCTCTATTTTCACGTCCACTAAATTTTCTTGTAATTGCCTCCAACATCACCTTGTTTCTTGGGTTCTGAACAACCCTATTTTGAACATTGACGAGCTAATTCTGATGTTGCAATTCATAGCAATAAATTCTATATTCTTAAGTGTTATATCATAATTTGGTTTTATCTCATTTTGTGTGATTTTTGATAGCTTTTTGATTTTAGCTTTATTTTGTCCCTGTATTATTAATCTCCCTCAAGACTTGGTATTGCTTTGTCTTGTAATAGAATGAGTAATATTTGGAGCAAGATGTCTTGCATTGCAAAGTTATTTTTACATGTTTTAAGTGAAAAATGCATGAGATATTTCCCTAATTTTTTGCCCCCCTCTCCTTTTTTTTTTATTTTGTTGGAGAACACTAAAATGAGAAGTACGGAAGAGAACCGTAAGGCCTATACTTTTTAAAATATGTAGAACTATAAAATGTTTGTATTCTTTAGGAAGTCAAAGCACCTGGTTGTACAGCTTTTCTGAGCTTGATTTTGGCTCTTCTGTAGAAAGCTTTCATTCCATGGAAGTAGTTTTCTCCTTAGCCAGCACCTGTTAGAGGCCAGGCAATGACTGACATGGTTGCTGCGGCTGTATGATTGTCCAGGTGAACAGGGGGTGCATTTCTCCTATTTTTAAAATTCTACTTTTTTTTTTCTGGTGCAGTTTCTTCTTATTATGTATTTAAGTAATCTCCTTGACTTTGGTAGCAGTATCCATAAGGCACTGTGGTGTAGATTGGGAACAGGTGTCCAGTCATGGAGGTAGCAAACAGGTTTAGTGCAAGCCATAAGGTATTTTGAAGATTTGTGGAACAGGTTGTTTTATCCTGTGTTTAGTAATTACAGAACATGCTTGCTTACGGGCTAACAGATGAAAAATTACTTATTCCTGAAGGTTATGCTCAAAAAGGGCAGTAAGTCACTTCTTGTGCCAGCATACACTGCAGGCACCTGGATAAATGTCCTTTCCTAAAAATTAAAACCCATGTCAAAGTTCTTGTCCACTTCCCAGCCTTGTTGTTACCAAGCAGAGGAAGCCAGACCTGGAGAAGTTTGGAAGCCTCTCTCCTCTTGGTTTCTGTACTTAGTGATAGCTCATTATTGATCTGCAAAGCACTGTCCTTGGAATTCTGATTGGTAGGTTACGTCACAGCAAATGTTCATACTCAGCTGGAAGTAGTCACTGAGTATTGTTTTCAGTAAGCTTAACCAGGAAACTGGTTACTCTTTTTCTGTCTGGTACATGGGCATAGTTTTCCACTGAATATTTAGCAGTGGCATTTTTCTTTAATTCCCTCTGTTTTATTTCTGTAATAATTCCCTAAATTCTTTAGGTACTGATACTTTCCTTAATGGTTGGCAGATCACACTCTTAAACTGACAGCAGAAAAGGCCCAGGAGTCCCCTAGCTCAGGTTTCTTTCTTCTCTTTTTCTGCTTGCTGTTGCCATCTGGTATCTGTTCTTTTAAATGCATATTTAAAGGAGTACAATTATTAGTACTCGAAGATTTGTGAAGTGTTATTTCTCCATCTTGCTGGTCATGTCACAGAATCCAGACAGAAGATTCCAGTCTGTAGCTGTGCAAACTTAATTGTACAAATAATAGACAAATTTAATGGAATACTACTGTCCCTTGGGGAAGATTTCCCATGTTTGTAAAATGTGTGGGAATAGATAGAAAAATGGTCAGATCAAGTGTATGTCAATTTAAATCCAGAACAGCATCAGTTTAAACTGTCAACAACTTCTGGATTTTGATGATGGTGCTACCACTTTTTAGACTACAAAATTTGACAATGCTGACCTCAAAACTGTTAGACATCTTCCCAAATATTTTAATAAATACTGGAGATGAAGTAACATGTTTAGCCTTATACCTGATCATAGTTCTACCTGTATGTAGAGTGGATAATATGTGCACAACCTAGTGAAATACATTTTAGCATTAAAACTGATTTGTGTGGTTCAGTTCTGAGAGCCTTAGTGAACTGCACCTCCTGGAATATCCATGTGCAGAAATCTGGCTTTGAAATGGGCTAGGAGAACGGAGTGGAAGCTTACTGGTCCTTTAAACATCTTAAAGGAAGCACATCTGTCATTTTGCTGAGGGAAGGATAACTGCTTTAGCCTTCCCCCCCGTGCCCTCGGTGAGGCACTGCGGGATGATTCAGAGGATTGGTTCAGCCTCGGTGGGAGATGCTGCACGGCTCAGGTGGTGGGTGATTTTCAGTGTGTGCCATGTGCTGTTCCAGCCAGCCAGGTCGGAGGGAAGCAGGGAAGAGGGTCGAAGGGAAAGTTCAGAGGTGGTGGTTGTGTAACCCCCAGTCTGAACGTGGGAGCAGCCCAGGCCATGCTTCTCCTGGAGGTGTTCTGTGTGGATTAACTAATGTTGCTGTGACTGGAACACCTGAGCCGTACTTTGCTTTCCTTTGTGCATTTAACACCTCTTTGGTCAGCATGGTCCTGGTATTGGTTTATTGGAGTATGGGGGATCCTTCTCAAAGCCTGGTGAGAGCACCTGGGTTTAAATGTCAGCAGCTTCACTGCTGATTTGTTTGGAATTTAGTGGGAGGGTGTCATAGATTTATTTTTCTTACTTTCCACGTGAAATGGGCAGTATATTTATTCTTTGAAATTGGGCTCTCAGAGATGTCTTAACTGGAAATGTTTCCCTGACTGGGCAGGAGTGTGCTCTCTCTCTCCCTCTCTCTTCCTGCTGGTGAGTCATCCCACATGAGTGGTAAGCTGTCTTTGCTCCTGTCGCCTGCCATGGAGAACATTCTGTCTGGGAAAACACGGAGCCGTGAGCGTCACGCACATCCTTGGACTTCAGTGTCACAGTGAGGCTGAGCAGAGAGCAGGTGTGAGCAGGAGGAGGTGCAGTGCCCACCTGGGCTCTCTGGAGCTGAAGTGGGAGCTGTAGTAACCTGTGTGCAGCGGGCACTCTGGTAGCTGTTCGCTGCCGGGGTTAGCAGTGCTACTCAGACCACTTCTTAGTAAGGGAATTCTTCCACGCAGTTAGACCAAGGTGGTCTCAGCAGACCTTGAAAAGCAATCTGTTAGGGTTTTCTCATCCCCAGCATCCTGAGCTGTGCCAGTATTAGGGGTGTGTCAAAAAAAGAGGTATCAAGAGTAATAAAATAGTTCTTTGGTTGGTTAATTTAATAGATGAAAGTGGTGACTTTGTTCTGATTTTGATGTCACCTCTGTGGTACTATTCAGGTGTTAGCTTTAATTTAAATACCAAAAATCTAACAGTTCTAATTTGACAAAACCCTTGAAAACCTTCGTCTTAAAAGATCAAAACCAAATGGTGTTCCCAAATTTTTCACATTTTTTCCAGATTTTTCAGATTCTAAGCCTTTTAAAATGACAGTTATGTGGACTTTGTCTCGTCTAATGTAAGTTAGAAGTCTTGAGTCTGAAGGAAATGCACATAATTTCAGGATTGTGCTTTTGTTCCCAGGTCAGAGTCCCATATTCTACCTGGAAACTGTAGCCACTAACTAGAAATGTGCTGTCTCATGGCCCCCTGTGAGCACACCAAGAAAAGAACCCAGCCAGAGAAAGCCTACGCGGTGACTTTCAATGTGGTCTGAGCCTTTCAATTGTTAAAACTGGGAAACTTATTTCTGGATCTGGAATGAAGCAGAATACATGTTGAATCAGATTATCCCTAAAACAGGATTGTTGGGGCTTCATTTCTGTGACACTGGTAGGGCTGACGTATTCCCTTCAAAATAATTGAATTGTTCACCTTTCTTGTGAGAGTCTGTGATTGAGAAGGTGTGCTTTTTACAGATGGCATTTTCAAATGCTGTTGGCTGTTAATCCTTAACAAACAGTGACTTGAAATTGTGTTGTTTTTCTCTTGACACTGCAAATGGGGCTTTCTGGCTTTCTCCAGAGGTACATTACAAATTGATTTGAAAATCACTTTGTAAGTGTTGTGATTTTTGTGAAGTTTTTTTGTTAGTTTGGTTTGGGTTTCTTGATATTGCTTAATAGTGACCATGAAAGGATAAAATCTTTCCTTTTTTGGAGGGCTAAAGATAGGGGTAAGTGGGACTGGTGCCTTGGGCTTCCAGAGAGCAGACTTTGGCCTGTTCAGGAGACTGGGTAAGAGTCCCTTGGGAAGAGAATGGAAAGGAGTGTGGTGAAGCTGTGGTGTCTTCCTGATTTCATCTTGGTTTTCAGAAGCTTCAGTGCTTTTCCTTGATGTTGTAACACTCCTGACCACAGGAAGTTCCTTATTGGGCACTGCCTCAAAAGCAGAAGCCTGAGGTTGGTGGGCATGGACCAGGGCAGGATGGAGGAAATGATGCCATATTGGACATTTTCCCATGTTTGGCCTTAAAAAGCAAATTGAGGTGGGAAAAGTGCAGGCAGTGTGAGAGAGAAACACTTAGATGGTCACTGTGGAAAAGTTCACACTGAATTAGGTCCAATGTAAATGAAGAACATGGCATGAAATGCTTTTGGCTGGTTCTTGGGCACTTTAAGAAGATAGTAATTGACTACCCACAGTAAGTTGCTCTGTTTTTATTTGGTTAGTTAGTTGTTTTTGCACCCCTTTACTGCTCTATTAGCCTTTGTTGGCCTTTTTTGTTGGTCTGAATTTGCAAAGCCCATGTTACTTAATTTACTTTGGGCATTTACTTATTAAGGCTTAACAAGGATATCCAGCATTCTCTGCAATGGAAAAAGAGAATGAATCCATCTAAGACAGAAAAGGCATTGTTCTGACATGTCACTAAATCCCAGCAGGCACCTTTTAAGAAAAATCCTGTGAGAAGTTTGAAAAGAAACCTGATCTTTCCATAATAATTTCAAATGTGGAGGAAGAACACAGCAGCTTTCTGGTTAGGGAAAACTGAGTTTAGAAGAGTACATTAGTAGCATTAAAGGCTTTCTCAAAAACAGATTGAAGGAACCAGGGTCTGAAGTTTAGAAGTTCTTTCCAGCCCAGTGGTTTTCTGGTTAAGAAAAACACAGTTTGGTGATGCTGACAAAATGTTTTTAGGTTAGCTGCAGGTTCTTAACACTCACCCTGGGTGAGGACTTTAGAAGTACATCCTTGTGCTGCTATAAACCTATTTTTATTATATCTGTATTACAGGAATATTAGTGCAGTAAGGTAAAGAAACTTTTAAAAAATCCACTGAATAAAACATTGAATGGGGTTGGATTTCAAGCTGTGGTTAAATAATTGTTTAATCTATTTTAAATGGTCTGATCCACTTTAATAAAAGAGCTGGTGGGTATTTGAACAGAAGTGGTAGGCTTGTGCACAGGCAGGGCTATACTAATCTTAGGGGATGCTTGTTAGGAAAAGCAATTCTGAGTAAAATAGAGGGTTTTTTAATTCTAAATAAAATAGAGATTTTATTCTAAATGACGTAGCTGATGTGAGAGAGAGCACAACAGAATGCAAGGGCAGATAGGCGCTTTGATGTACTCTTCTTCATGCTGTGTCCTGAGGTTTTCAGTGTCAAAGCAAAATGGTGCTGATTGTTGGTAACCATGGAATCTTGATCCCTGTAGATCCAGTGGCAAAGCTGGGATTGTTGATTTTGCCGTTCTGGTGCAGTCTTGGTCATGAGAAAAGCTCAGGACGGGTGGGATCCTGCTGCTCTGCAGCCAGGCTTCTGGGCCTGGCTGTTCTAGTGCTGATGAAAAGGCTAAAATAGACACTTAACTCCCAGGAGAGCAATGGCAGACATACTTTAATTTATTCTAAAATATGACAGGGTAGTTCTGTGGGGTTCTTTTCAAAACTGTCTGTGAAAATTGTGTCTTCCTGATTCATCTAAGACATGGGTTTTAAATACCAGTTTTTGTGGACCTGTGAGAGTTTTGATTTGCTTGGAATACATCTAAGATAGTTGAAATGGACTTGTGATAGTCTTGTTCAGAGATAATACTGCCACATGATGGTTTTATTCTTGGAGAAAAAGGGTATTTTTTTTTTCCATGGAAAAAGCAACATTAGGCACTAATTTTAATTACAGGAGAGCATTCTTAGACATCTTATTTGTCTGTGCTCTACATGCTTTTTATAATAAGAGATGATGTTGTTAAAAATGCCAATGTTCTCCTTTAATATCACTTGGAGTTTTGCTTTTTTATTGCTTAAAAACATAGCACGATCATACTTTGTCACAGGATCAAACCCTCATTTTCCATTACAAAGTGCCATATGCTCATACATTTTGATTTCTTTCCAGAAGCATCACGTAAGCAGCTGCTTTTGTAATCCCTCAGGTTCTCAGTTTGGAGTGGCTCGTTCTCGCTGCCATAGTATTGGGGCTTTTACATCAGCAAATCTTTCATTTTCTCTCCACAGCTTCTGCAGAAAAAGACACAATCAAGAATACGTACTCCAAAGTCATGGATGCATATGGGCTCTTGGGTGTGTTAAGATTAAACCTAGGTGAGTCAAATATGTAAAACTTGAGTTTTTCATTTGGGGCAGAATACTGTGCTGCCCCTGTAAGAGCGGGTCTTTGCAACAGGAACAGGGCTTATTTTTTTCTATTTGTTTGTTTGGTTTGATTTTTTTCTTTGCAGAGCGACTTACAAATTTGGAGCGCTCCCAGAAATGAGGGAGTGGACAAAAATAACTTCTGTTTTTGCAATCCCTGTTCTTTGCAGAGTAGTTTTTCTCCTTTTCTTCTGTAGAGCTTGGGAATGTGTTCTTGGCGTTGGCTCTCTGTACGCTTTTCAGGCAAACTGGGGTGGGCTTGTGTGCCTTTAGCACGTGAATGAATCGACATCTGCTCTGCCGAGATCCACTCTTTCCTGTGCCCTTTCTTGTTTTGCAGGAGACACGCTGTTACATTATCTGGTTCTAGTAACAGGATGCATGTCTGTGGGGAAGATTCAGGACTCTGAAGTGTTCCGGGTTACTTCCACCGAGTTCGTGTCGCTGCGAGTTGACCCCACGGACGAGGATCGCATTTCGGAAGTGCGCAAAGTGTTGAACTCCGGAAACTTTTATTTCGCGTGGTCTGCAACTGGTGTCAGCTTGGACCTGAGTCTCAGTGCTCACCGCAGCATGCAGGAGCACACCACTGACAACAGGTTCTTCTGGTGAGTTCAGAATTGGTTCAGCAGGCGTGACAGAATGAATTCTGCTGCAAACCAATGCCTGGCAAGTTTTTATCCTTGTCTTTCCCAGCTCTGATGTGTACACCTTTCTCCCACAAACCTTGAGATGGACTAGCATTACTCAAACTCTAAGGGCAGAAGTATATTATTAATGACAGGATGGTTTTGTGGCCACTTGGAAGTTTCTTAATTGGAAGACACAGATTTTTCACTGCTTATATTGTGTTTTCATCTGAACATCTCCTGTGATGTGTTTAGGTTTTGGTGCCTCTTAATTCTTCATCAATTGTGCCAGTTTTTTAAATGGGTGTGGTTATGAAACTTCAAAGAAAAAGTTAACTGTTTTTTAGAATTTTCTGGATTCTAAAATGGTGTGGTGTTCATAGATAGCTTCCAAGGGAGTTTCCAACATATGAAAGCACTTCAAAAGTTTTGTTACTCAAAAAATGGTCATGTTACAGGTTTTGTTGAGACAGCAGGTAGGCTCTGCTACAAAGTGCACTTTGCTTGTCTGCTGCACTCACTATCCTTTTACTGGATATTTTTGAATAAAGTATTGCTTTCACACAGAACTTTTGGTGAGAGGAATACTGCTCTTTCCGTTGATCAGCCGTTTAAATAATGCCTGTAATGCACACTGACATGTCAGAAATTCTGTTCCCTTCAGCCTTTGTTAAAAATGCTCCGTGTGTCCAGGAGTCTTGGAAAGGTGCTGAAGACTTGGCTTTACACTGTTAGAACAGGTGAAAAGCTACATCTGTTCCCTTCTTCTGGCCAAAAAACACCAAACCAGCTCCAGCATATGAGCCAATGCTTCTCTAGTCTTAGCTGCTGTTTTGGTCAGGTAGAGGAATCTGATCAGAGTGAAATAGCAGAAAAAATTATTAAGGTACGAAATAAGCTCAGATCTTCAGAAACCTTATTTCCTTGATGCAGGTTTACAAGGGTTGTAGAAACCTTGCTGTTGGTCTGTGCATCTGGAAAAAGATGCATAGACTGATCCATTGATCAGTCAGTACATCAAGGCTTGAGAAATGATGCCTGTTGACCCTGTCCAAATAAGCTGGGCTGATTCTGACCCTGTTGTAGAACTTTGGCAGTTACCCGGTTCTATGTTTTTTTTAGCAAGGACCAATCCTCCCAGGGGGTAGTTGGAATGTCCAGATTCCAAGATCTAGAAATGTAACCACTGAAAGTCAAGAACAGGAAGTATTCTCCTGATGCACTTCAGTGAGCTTCCTGGGGATTTTTCTGTGCCAAACACCTAGGCTTAGAGTGCCCAGGGAAAGAATATTGTTTGCTTTCAGTGTCCTATTATAATGCACCTGTACGCTTAGGTTTAGGATGAAAAGGCTAAAATAAAAGCGCTTCCACTGTTATAATGAACATGCTGGTTGCAATTCCAGTAGAGTTTTCTGGGCAGAGACACAACCAGACATCTTCCTGGAATTAGATTTTCTTTGCTGTGCAGAAAACTTTGATCCCTTTTTATACAAGTGAATGTTGCCAAAGAAGATCAAAAGCCAAGCCCCACTAGAGTGAGACAAACAAAAAATTTCACAAAACCCAAACTTTAGTCTTACTTACTTCATACAGCATTGATTAGTGCTGGTAAATGCTCAGGTACATTCAAACTGTGGATCTTCCTTTCACGTGTGCAGTAACTGCAATTAGAGAATCATATATGCAGTATATAAAGTACCAGCACTCAGCCCTGAAATTGGTGTTTAAAGACATTTGAGAACCAGTTGGCTGGGAATGTATTCCTGGAAGCCTGTCTGGTGACCGGCTTGGGGTTAGGTGGCATATAATGAGAGTATTCAATGTATATTGATAAGAGGCTGATTCTGAGCTTTATGTTGTGGTGGTGTGAGATTGAGTGGGGCTTTACACACTACAAAAAAAGTAACCCAGTCATTGGAATCCTGCCATGCTTTCCTGGAGTCTGTAATCTCTGGCTTCTCAAAACAAGATTGAGCAGAGAAGTATAAACAACTTGGAGTATTGTTTTTTTTTTGGTGGGTGACAAGCAAGGGCTATAAGGGTTATTATTTTAAGGTCATGGAAATTCATAGCTTCACCCCATCTTATTGTGCTATTTGCAATTTCGGGAAGATATTTAAATGAGAGTTATATTACAAACCTACATGCCTATTTTCCTGGTTTTATTTGTGTTAGTAGGTGTGAAATGTAAGGAGTTAGTAGTTGGCTGAAGAGTTTGAGCTGAATTGTAATTCCTTTGGTTGTTTTCCCCCTGACAGGAACCAGTCACTGCATTTACATCTGAAGCACTATGGAGTGAACTGTGATGACTGGTTGCTGCGCCTCATGTGTGGAGGAGTGGAGATCAGGACCATTTATGCAGCTCACAAGCAGGCCAAGGCTTGTCTCATTTCCCGACTAAGCTGCGAACGGGCTGGCACCCGATTTAACGTCCGTGGCACAAATGATGACGGTCACGTTGCCAATTTTGTTGAAACAGAGCAGGTATGTTATGCTCCAGAGCCCACAGCTTGGCTGACAAGCCAGTGTAAGCCCCCAGTCATCTCAATGATGAGATTTTTGCTCTAAATCAATGAATCACAAGTCAAGTGTGCCACCAGCAGATATTGGAATAGTTTCTTTGATGCTAAATTAGGAAGCTAAGTAGGTTATGTAATTTGATGATCTTGGTTTTTAGTGTGGCTTATGGTCAGGGCATGCCTGGGTCTGAGTTGCAGTAGCTTAAGAAGGTGCTGAACTCCTGTGGGTGGCTGTGCTTCCCCTGAGCCCCTTGAGCTGCGTGGCAGCATGTGCCACTTCGGGCTTGAGCTAATCTAAAGTAAGAGAAACAGGCAGAAGAGATTGTTGGCAAATACCAAAACACTGGTACCTTGTGGCTCAGCGTTCCACTTAGCACAGCTCCTCTGAAATGCAGCTTGTAGAGCCACTGTCATTCTTCTGCCTTGGATTTTCATGGCTCTGCCCTCGTTATGCAGAAGTGTGAGAACCTGCTAAATCCTTCTTTGCTGGCTTTCCGTGGTAGCCAGTTCCTGAGAGGTTGTTCCTGCAGCTGTGTTTGTGCTCCTGGGTTTCTTTGGCTGACTCACTGACTCCTTCAGAACCCAGGTGACTGAAGGAGGACTTCATGCAGGAAGGGCTCTGCTTGTACACCTCCAGTTTCAGGAGTTTAGTCAGAACACTCTTGTTACACTTTCTCTGCCCAAGTTTGCTAGTGTGCCAACGTCGCTGAATGGCTGTGGTGTGTTATTCGTCTTTAGTTTTCCTTTCCTGGATACTTCATGGACCATGATATGTTGGTTTCTGATGCAGAAAATCTGTGCAAGTGTTCTGAGTAGGCTGCATGGTGATTTTCTATGCATTGGTGTTCATTTTAACTGTTCCTGCAGGAAAGTCTCACCAAGTTGTTTAAAACATCTTACTCCTAGTGCAAAAGTTACTCAAGCCCAGATAATAAAAGCTGTATTTCCTTACACATTGTGAATTCTGCAAGGCAGCATGAGAGTGATGGAACTCCTTGTAGGAATTGTTTAGAGTCTTGGAAACAGTATTTTAGCTTGTAGTGTGGAATATGTAATATGTAAATATATTTTATTTGCTCCATGTTTAGTTAAGGCTAAGAATTCTAAAATCTTGCACGGTGATAATTATTAATACTATGCTTTACTTTCCTTAACAGGTGATATATTTGGATGACTCTGTGTCATCTTTCATACAGATTCGAGGATCTGTTCCATTATTTTGGGAACAGCCAGGACTGCAGGTAAGCAGGAGATAGATTTAATTATACAGATAATTCTTACTCCTTTTAAACATCATCTACTAGCCTTTGGGCTCTTCTTCACAGTTGGCTGTGAGGATGAGGTGATCCTTTGGGAGCATGTTGGTGCTATTGTGTCTCACCAAGCCTGCTTCTCTCAAGTCTGAAAGTTGCTTTGCACACGACTTGAATGTCCATTCCTTTTTCCATGTCTCCTCTTTGAAGTTTTTTCCTCTTTTAAATGGGTTATCTAAGGGCATCCAAAGAGGCTGTTTTCTTCTGAATTGCTCTTGAGGAGAAGTCTTCTCAAGAAGTCAATAAGGATCAAGAGTTACTGTAACACAATTTCATCATCATTTTCTTGAAAGAGGGACTGATTCAGCTCCTACTCCTGTGACCCATTTTTTACAGGAAAGGTTAAAAAAAGTTTGTGCCTTACAGGGACTCTAGGTTCTTTAGACATACCATCATTTTGCTCAAGACAATATAATGTACTCTTGGTGTTGTAGGTGGGATCCCATCGTGTCAGGATGTCAAGGGGTTTCGAGGCGAATGCACCAGCCTTTGACAGGTAAAAAACATCTAAAGTTTTTGCTAATGCACTAAAAACGTCTGATAAGTTCTGCTGCATTACAGAGATGGGATGTGTTATTCCAAATGGGAGGCTTTGTCTGTACAAATGTGGAATTCAGCAAAGCTGGGAACTTTCTGGGGATTGCTTATGCCTTTCAATGCTTTGTTGGAAAGTGTGAATAAAATTTATGTTGGATACTTTGCAACTTCTCAGTGTTGCAGGTGTTGCTGTTAATTTTTTGTGTGCCAGAAAATGACTGTGGAATTTTTCTTCTGTAACAGGCATTTTCAAACTCTTAAAAACTTATATGGCAAGCAAATTATTGTAAATTTACTTGGGGCAAAAGAAGGGGAGCACATGCTCAGCAAAGCCTTCCAGGTGAGTATGACAGTTCTTTCACTGTGCATATCCTTGGAATTTGCTTGTTTGCAATGAAGCTTTTACAGAGCTTTTGGAAACCAAACCCCCAGGTTATGCTGTGCTCTGGGAGCTAAAACTGCACTTATAACACCACTGCTTAAGATGCATGATGTGAAATGAGTTGTTAAAAGCTCTCTACGTAATTCCTGTTTGATTCTGTTCAGATTGGTTACTGTACTGGAAAATTTTAATAGCATGTAGACAATGTTGAGGGATTTCAATTTTTAATTTTTATTTTCTTATTTTATGCTTACTAGTGCCTTACTGAAAACATAAATCTTTTTTACACTATAAAATTGATAAATAAATACGTTATACTTTATGGTATTTAATGCTGTGATGTTTCTTTTAAAGATATTTCTTTTAAAATTAATGGGTATATCCCTTAGGTTTTTTTTTTAAATACAATCTATCAATTTAAATATGGAGCTGCTTCATGATTAGCAGGAGATGTTTGTTCAGAAGATCTTAACTATAAGTGGCTGCTCTCATTAATTCCCACTGACTAGTTTAGAAGAAAACCTCGTGTTGCAGTTCATAAGCACTGACTGTTTGAGCAGTTCTGTCTGAAGCCAGAGAAGATGTCAGCAGCCATCTGTTACTTCCCTCTCCCTTTTCCCTCTGCAGTGTAGTGATGGAATGGCTGGGGGCATTCACTGGGATATTTGCTGTACCTGGCTCTCGTGCTGGGAGATGGGAGCGTTCCCAGATGTGCATCCATACCCAGGGCTTTTCCAACAAACATTGTGTGGGCACTTAAGGATTTTTCAGAGAATACTAGGGAAAGTTTTGCTCAAGCCACTCTGCATAGCAACCTAAATAATTTGGGTGGGTGTTTTGCTGGTAGCAGTTGGGGTGTTTACTTGATCCCTGTTGCTGACCGGCGTGTCAGTGACTGTTGGTGAAAAGGGGTTTCACTGAAACAGCCTTTTCCAAGTGAAAGCATTTGAACAGCAGAAGAGGCCATGGTTGCCTTGGTGACCCCCTGGGGTAGTAAGGGAAAAACCTGACTTTGTGACAAGGAAAACAAAAATACACATGAAATATTAATCAGTTCTGAATGTTTTGTTTCAGTGGTGATAAAAGTTGTTTCATTTTACCTAAAAGAAAGCTAATAAAACGACTTTTAAAATAATTGTAATCTCTTTTTTAGCTCCTACTTCTGTATGCTCAGGTACTAGTATATTTATACTTTTTTTTTCTGTTTACAATGCCAGAGCCATTTGAAAGCATCTGAACATTCAACTGATATCAAAATGGTGAACTTCGACTATCATCAGATGGTTAAAGGTGGAAAAGCAGAAAAACTACACAGTGTGCTTAAACCTCAAGTCCAGAAATTCTTAGAGTGTGGATTTTTTTATTTTGATGGAAAGGAAGTGAAAAGGTTTGTGTGTATAACTTTCCTCAGATTAAATTGTGGTGCTGGGATGTGTTTCACCCCTCAGTAAGAAGATAAGAAAAAGGATGTTGCTTCTGTTATTGTGGTTTTAGTGTATCCTGGGTGATCCTTAACAGCTGAAATATGAGTCACCTATTTTACTCTGATAAGATCTTGTCTCATCCTGTGTATGCTCTAAAAATCTCTAAAGAAGATCTCTGTGAGACATTCAAGGAGCAAGAATTAATTTCAGGCCTTTCACCTCAGGATTTTGTGAAAATGGTTGATAGTCCTTTTTCTAGCAGGCAGCCACATGGAATTAATATCTGTTTTTCCATCTTCCTGTATAACAGGCTGAGTATTTCCCTCAGTGATGGAACGTGCCATTTTCTGTGTGTTGTAAATGTTTGTCTTCAGGACAGTGTTTTTGACTGTGCCCGGATCCCCCATTTGAGAGATTCCATTCTCTCAAAGCGGGATTGAGATGCACGTTTGCTGCTCTGCTCTGTACTTATTCCTGATTCCTGGAGCAAAGGCTGTGCTTATTTCAGCAGGACAAGAGAAGCAGAGACAGAAGTAGGCAACATTCCTTCTCTTCTCCCTTTCACACCCTTACTCCTTTTAACTAATGCAGAGCAAGGTGCTGAGTGAGGTTCTCCCTGAGAAAGAGTTGCTGAATGATGAGGGGATGAGCTCCAAAAACCTTTAAAAGTGGCATATATATATTTTTTTTTTAATTGGGGGATTCAAATAATGCCATCACAAATCCAAGTTCAACAGACCAAAAGCAAAAAAACGTTGCAGCATGTGACATCTCAAAGACTTCTGTTAATAAAAGGTAGCTATAATGCATGTGAGTTCATGGACTGTCTCCTTTGGGAAATGTCAGGCTTTTTGCTTTGTATTTCAAATCAAATGCAGAGATAGTAATGCAAAACAAAAATCTTGAAGAAATTTCTGCAGAACTTGCTGCGGTTTGTGGTTAGATCTCTAAGTAAAGGTGCTGAAACCATATCGGCTTTGGTGGGCAAAGTGTGTAGTGGGAATGACAAAAGTGAGGGATAAGTGTGTGTCCTTGGGAGAGCCATTAGAATGTTGTACTCCTAACTGAGCAAGCAGCACATGGATGCTGCTTAACAAGATCCTTTTGAGAGCTTTCTAGCAGGAATAACTGGGCTTTTCCTAAAGGAAGTGGAGCAGTTCTGAGTGCTTGTGGGCCTCAAACATTCCTTGAGCTAAAGGGGAGAGGCTTGTTTTTCATTTTTATGAGCAAGCAGCGAGGCACTGGAATTTGCTTTAGTTATATCATAAATTCTTGTTAGTTTTAGTTAAATAAAATTCAAGAACTGACTCACTCCTTTTTTTTTTTTTTTAATTTGTTGCAACTATGACTTATTTCTCTCTGAGGTTTTTTGGAAGTGTGTTAGTTGAATTGTATGAAAAGAAACCTTTATCTTGCATGACGCTTAACCAAGCAAGCAAGGAGGACTGGGAGAAACTGAAGCAGAAGGACTCACATTATTTGCAGAAAATGCCTGTGCTGTGCTCAGTGGGCACTGGAAGCTCACCCTCTGTTGCTGACACATTTCTAAGTGTCCTTGTGGGGCAGGAAGGTCGCACTGACAATGCCCTGATTTACTGCTCTGGTCCAGATCTCCCTGTCCCTGCCTCTGTTGAGGAGATGTGCGTTAAATGAGTTATTTCAGTTGTTTTCCCTCTCCTGTTGTCCTTGGCACAGATCCCAGAGTGGCACTGTCAGGACCAACTGCCTGGACTGTCTGGACAGAACAAACAGTGTGCAGGCCTTCTTTGGCTTGGAGGTAGGAAACCCACATCCAGCTGCTCCTCTGGGGCACCTGGGCTGTGAAAGTAGCGTCACCTTCCCTAGGAAGGGGGAATGAACTTTTCACAGGTGTATTTCTAGTGTGAGCTGTTTCTTGTTCTGGCTTCCAGAGGGAAGACCTTCAGCATGTTTGAACATGAAAAAATATGGAGGCTGCAAGGTTAAAGCTAGGAAAACCATTATCCTTCTGTTTTCTGAATTTTATGGAGTTCAAATTGTACTCTTAAGGGGAATTTCTGTGACAACTCACAAGGCGTCAGACCTATCTGATTCTGGAATATGTAGTGCTTGGCTGCTGCATTTACACAAGTTTTCTGTGGCATAAGACTCTCTTTTTACATTCTTGATGTGTAGAGTACTTATATGTCAAATGTAGCTATCTAGCTTTGTTTTTTCCCTTCATATCCTTTTAAGAACTGCATAAATGCAACTTTTTTTTTTTTTAACCGGGTGTGCCAGATCTTTCAGCAATGAGAATTACATTATGGTTTCAGCTGAAGTATGAGAGCTAAAAGTATACAACTAATTAATAAGAAGGGAAATGGTTAATCCTGAAGAACTGCTTACTTAAATTTAAAATTCTTTTAAATGAGATATATGAATTTGTACTTTATTTAACACAGGAGATACTTAAAATAACAGGTACTGAACTCTAGATGACCCCCTAAAATTATAAGAGCAAGCACCCAATTTCTAAAACTTCCTGTATATTTCTTCCTAATTGTGTTTTGCAAGTTTCCTTTTGTATCTTTTGTTGATTCCTGCCCAACCTTCAGAATTTTGCCTTTGCCATGCTGTGTCTGTTATTTGAGGCTCCTTCTTGCTGTCAGACACCCTAAGGTTTTAAAGATTTTTGAAAAGCTCTTGAAAATAGCTTTTGTGTTTAGTTTGGTGAACTTCAAGATGAAAACATTTACAAATCAGCTACATCATTTTTTCCTGTACTGCTACCTATCTTCAAAGGAAAATGCAGTGTTGGTGCTAAATTACATGTATGATGCAGCCTTTCAAGCATGTTATGCTGATAGCTTGCTCAGAATTATACATATAAACCCAGGATTTGTGGGGTTTTATGCATATATATTGAAAAGTATCATGTGCCTTCTAAGAAATATATTTCAAGTGGTGGGGTTTTTTGTTTGTTTTTGGTTTGGTTTGTTGGGGTTTTTTTGCTAATGCTGTCTTCACCTGTTACAGATGCTAACAAAACAGCTGGAGGTGTTGGGATTAGCTGAGAAGCCTCAGTTAGTTACTCGCTTTCAGGAAGTTTTCCGATCCATGTGGTCTGTGAATGGTGATTCTGTCAGTAAAATTTATGCTGGGACTGGAGCCCTTGAAGGAAAGGCCAAGGTAAAGTACATCTTCTCAAATGCTGTAGCAGTGTTCAGTATGGGTTTTAATAAATTCTGCCATTAATTTAGCAATGATGAGATTTTTTTCTTTAAAAAATGTACTCTTTGTAATCCTAAAACAATCCCAAACAAAACCCAAAAAAATTAACTTGAAATTAACTTGAAATGGTTGGTTTTGTTGATAACCTTGTCATGTTCCTCTACATCCCTTCCTAGCCATGCTCCTGCCTCCCACATAATGCTATTGTGTATGAATGGATAAGTCTGAAAT
>VYZP01007519.1:0-26304 GCA_013400635.1 Hypocryptadius cinnamomeus | reverse complement strand
GGTTTTTTTGGTTTTCTGTTTGTTTGTTGTTGTTGTTGTTACTGTTGTTGTAATAACTTCAAAGGTGGTATTTTGTGGCAGTAGTTCTTGCTGAAGAGCTTGTTCTAAACCACTTTCCATTTACTAAATTTCCTTTTTTTTTTTGTCTTCTCTGCTATGAACATACCCTGTAGTTACCTTTGGAATCAACAATCCCTGTTCATGACTTATTCTGCTCTTGCCTCTTGCATTGGAAAAGAACAGAGACTAATCTGAGTATCTAGGGTGAAATATAGTTTGGAAAATGTTCCTTCTCCCGTGTCAAAAAGATTATAAAACCATATTCTGAAGTGTGACCATACTTAAAGATTATTGCCTTGAATCTAAAGGTAATTAAACTATTCTTATGTTTTTAGGCCCACAAGAAAATTAATTTGTTTTCTATATCTTTCCAGAGATGATGAGCTGCTGATTTATGATTCTTCTTAAATTACAGGAGAGCTGAACAAAATATGAAACCTAAAGGCCCAGCTTTACTCTCAGCTCTTCTGGTATAATTCGAGTTCAGCTTCTCCAGTGTTGATGAATTTATTCCAGTTCTACACTGCTGTGACCAAACCAGAATTTATTGTATAGTTTGCATGAAAGAATTGGACCTTCTTCCTGTGATCTTAGATGATGAGCTTTCTCTTAGTTGGTCTATAGTATCTCTTTCTCACCCTTTCCCTATTTTATAATTTTAAAAAAATGTTTCTTTTTGAAAGAAAATGCCAAACTCTACCTGGAAAACTGTATTACACACTCAGTCTTGCAAACTGTTGTTTTTTAAAGGGAAGCTCTTTGCAGACCATGAAACTTGGGAAGGATCCTGTGGGGGATTTTGTCATGTTTAGAAACCATCCAGAGTAGCTATGACAACTTCATATCCAGGGGCCAAGATCATGTCCACATACCAAATATCTGACACTATCCAAGATCCTTATCCAATGTGAAGAGGAAACTGTAAAACTATAATTGCCCAAAACAACCCCTAGAGAGAGTACTGCTGGTTCTTAAGAAGATTTTTTGACATCTTAAATACAGCTTTTTCTTAAGAGGTCTGAAACAGGAAACTCGTGGAAGAAAAGAAAATAGTGAAATGAATAAGGTATCTATAACTCTGGAAAAACAGGTTTCCATCTAGGTCCCTTCTTTGTTACTTGCTGTGATTTCTCAATGAACATTTAGTTAAATGAACTTGGAGTGTTCTATAAGCCTCTGAAATATATCAATATCATTTGCTTTGGTTTATATTTTAAGTGGGAATGCTATCCAATCTGGGTTTCAGCTCCCTCTAATCTGGATCAGGTGGGATTAATGCTAAATGCAGTTGAGGAAGGAGCACTGAGGGATGCTGATTGTAGCAAAAGTGGCTGGTCAAGATCCATTTGATCACCTGGTCCAGGCAGTTCAGATGCTGATTGTGGTTTTTTGGTATTACACATGGAAGTGAAGCTTCTAAGAGATAAAAATCTGCATTTCTATGCAATAAATATGTTGGCTTCAGCACCTTCAGCCTGTTCTTTTTGGTAAAAGACAGGCTCTGTGATATTTCTCTTAGTTATTGATTGTTAATGGAGTTTTTTCTTCCTGTCCCTGCATAGCAGTGGGATTTTTACATCCTGCTGTATTTAATCCCTTTCTATTTTCCTGGAAGTGGCAGGGTTCTGCAACATAGGTTTTTTTAAAGGAAGAGAGTCCTGGAAAATGCATTACTTAAGGTACTGATCTAAAAAAATGGGTGAATAAATGGTGTTTTGGTTTTGGCAGCCAAGATAAGGTATTGCATATTGGTTCAGGTAGAATCAAACTCAAACATTTTAATAATGGTACATAACATAACTGTCTTTGGCAAAATATTTCTGACTACTTTTCATGAAAGTAAAAAGACACTGATATATCTGGATAAATAGGAACAGATGGTAATTTTCATCAATTTTCCTTTTCCCTGCTTTTACTAGCAGCCCAGTGAGGGAGAACTAAAAGACAAAAAACTCATCTTAAGAGAATTTGGAACAGAAACTGCAAAATAGATATCCCAACTTATGACTTAACCTTTGCCCTGTGGGGTCATGCTCTTGAATGCTCTTCATCTACTTGATGAATAAAGCCAAAGGATTTTCATCACTGAAAAAAAATGTTCAGATGTGTTTGCCAGATTTTACATGAATTAAGGGCTGCTTTGATTTGTGAAAACTGCATTTTTGGTGCTTACGTTCTTATTCAGGAAAAGCTCTCCATCGTGATAATGGTTATCTGCAAGTCAGTGTTAACTTGGCAGCCTTCATGGTTTGGCAGCAGATTTTAGCTTCACATAACACCGAGTTATTATTATTGTATCATATTGCAGCTTTTATGAAGTAATCAAGTTTTCAAACGTTGGGGGTTTTTTAAGTCAGGAAATGCAACAGGCTTTTTACAGGCATGTGACTTTATACTCTACATATCCTGTACAGTTCATTATATTTCATTTAAAATACAAACCAGATCAATGCAAGTATCTAGTAATCAAAGATATCTCTTATACCATCTGAATGCAGAGTCTCATTTTATGTTTCAAGATCTTTTTCATTCTCCACATTTATAAAATGCCCAGTGTTAATATTGCACTGGCATATTGTTAATATTGTGTAGGGTTTTTTTATGTTTGACACAAGAATGAGGATGTTGGACTGATCTTGATTCAAGGTATCTGAAATATGAGGGACAGAGTTTCTCTCAGTAAAGATGCTTTGTTTTTAAATCAAGTGAATCAGAAAAAAAATACCTGTAAAATGCTAAAAGGTCCTTAAGGATAGTGGAAGGTGACAACAGTTCATACAGAGTAAGACCTCCAGTTTACATTGGATCTTCATACAAAGAGGGTTTTTTTTTTGTTTAGCAAGGCTAATTATGTCCTATAGCAAAAAGAGACACAATATTAACAACTAAACAGCTAATCTGGCATAAATGCTTGATGTCTTGATTCCTTTCTAAATTCATATTAATTTTGTGTTACTTTCCTGTCCCTGTACTGCAATTCAAAGTATGAAATCTGTAAGCCCAGTAATTAAATTTTTATTTTAAAAAATTAAAACAACTTTGCATGGCAGTGGTCCTATTTCTGTTTTCCAAAGCTGGAGTTAATTCTGCTCTAATGTGTATCTCGATGCCATGTCTCTCACATACCAGCAGTAACAAGAAGATTCACCAATTGCCTTGTTAGTGTAGAAATCAAATGCTTCTGTCACAGGAAAACTCATAAGCATTTCTGACATTCCTGTGATCCATCAGCATCACCAGCTTTCCCACCTCCTTTTTTGGAGGACACAAGTAAGTTTTTGTGTAGTTGGAGTTGAGGGACAAGACAGCTCATTGCTACGTGCAGAGGTAATGGAGCTTTTAGGTCAGAGATGTTTCTTACAGGCTTACATTAAAAACTTCTGCTCATATGCTGATGTTAGCCTGGATCTAAAAATAAAATAAATCCCACCTGCCCAGTGGAGCTCAGCCAGCGAAGTTCCTGGTGTGGACACAGCTGTGCTGCCAGGAAAAGGCTGCTGCCAGATTAACCTGTTGGGTTTAGAGCCTGGTGTAACTGCAATGGCATGAAATCTCTTTCAGCTGGCAAACATTGGACCTCTGTTGCAGAGCTCTGCTGCTGTGGCTCTGTAATGCTCACAGGGACTGTACCTGCAGACACAGCAGGTGTGAGAGCAAAGGGGAGACAAAGACACCAAGAGTCATTGCCAGGTCTGCTATAGGTGTCCATTTGGACTGTGGGAGCCCCTTTGAAAACTTCCCACTCCATAAATCCATCTTTTCCCCCTGGGAGATACATTTCCTATGTGTGCCAGTTCTGCCACTGGGTGCAGGAACATCTGCTGATGACTAGATTTTGTTTGCCTCAAAACCACTGAGTATTTATTGCCCTTGCACTGGCAGCTAAGTGCTAAAGAATCTGACTCAGGAGGATTGCTCTGTGTAGTAGAAAGGAGTTGGGTCTTCAGCCAGATCCTAGTGGGACTGTAAATGCCTCTGGTTCTTAGCAGATACTACAGTAAGAGAGCTCTCTGCCTGCTTCACAGTCACAGCAAGAGGACTGCACAAACCCATAACCCAGCACTATGTCAGGTTCAAAGTGTTTCTTCTCTCATCACATGCATCTGCCTTAGGTTATCAGGAAACCGCAGAGAATTACAGCAGTGAGGAAATATTCAAAGGTCATCCCAGGATCAGTCTGAGTGACAGGTGATGATTGTGTGTTTTACTAAGCTGTCTCTGATACCTGTTGATGTAGGAATGGTTGAGTTCATGGGGGCCAGCAGCTTCAGGACTCTTTAGTGTTTGTGGACTTGTTTGATTACTCTTTCTTCCTCAGATGAATGTGAGAAAGCTTGGATGGGCTGCAGCAGTGGCAGACAAAGAAACGTGACTGTGATGGTCCTTGACCAAAATTAATTGTCCAAAGCCCTTTAGCATGGAAAAAACATCACTGGACAATGACACAATAGGAGTTAGTGGAGTGAAGAAGCTGAAGAGGGAGTGATTGTTCACTTTTTTCTGCAGTATGAGAAGTAGAGGGCATCAAATAGAATTTAAATTACTCAATACTTGGAAAATATCTCTGGTTCCTGAGTAGAGGTGTTTGGAGGCTGGATGAGACAAGTACCAGAGCACTGATCTTAAACACTTGGCCTTTGTATGGCAGCTGTTTCCACTGTTACTTTCTCCTCATCAGGAAATAAAAACCTGAATGCCCTCCTTCTCTGCCCCATGAGGAAGCTGACAAAGAGCTGCTCTGAAGAGAAGGAGGTGAGGCTGCAGACAGGGAGAATACCAAGAATGGGAAAAGGGGACAACTGCTTCCAGAATTCTGGAGGAATTGTAGCTGCAGCCTAGCACATGTAGAGTCTACATGCACCCATTTTCCCTTGTATTGAAATGTTAAAACATATTTTTGGTTGAATATTAGGAACTAGTTGTACTAGTTATTGTTATCAAACAGATTTGATAAGGTGGCTATTTAAAATCCATATAAGTGTGAAGTTCTGACGTGATTGAAATGAAAGTGTTAGTGAGTCAGAGTAATTTTGACAAACTGTATGCTACAGCAATCTTCCAGTTTCCTATTCCAAATGAAGAAAAAACAAATTAAAACAATCCCTGTATCAGAACTTCTAAATTAACGTTCTGAAAAATCAGTTGCTTCAAAACAGTATCCAAATCATAAGATACCGCAATCAAACAGAATATTTTAGTGATTCTCTTATTGGGAGCAACCTGTTTGTTGGCCAGAGACTGACAGGCCAGCAAATATGCCTTTCCCTCACACTGGTTTTTGGAAATGGGCAGGGAACATGGTGTAAGGCCTGCTGCCTTACACCATGCCTGTCCTACCATGCAGGGAATGGTCCAGCACCAGTCTAGAGACAATAGCACATCCTAGAAGCTCAGGGGTGGAAGAGTGAACCACAACAGACCATGAAACAATTTTCCAAACTAGAAAAGCCTTTGCCCCAAGTATTTTTAATTCACATATTTCAGAACATGTCAGACAATTGATTAGCAATCTGTTGCTGAAGTGATGTATTTATCTGATGCATGGTTTCACTTAGCAGCTACAACACGTACAGCAAAGAGTTGGAAAAAAAATGGACTGGAACTCTATACAACATCTTTTATTCAAAACAGATGTATTACTTGGTATATGTTTAACATTCTCCTCATAATCCCAACTTGATCCTTAACCATCATGCATTAGAATGTTGCTTTTAAAGAAGATGAAAATGGGCTGCTAAAATGCTGCCCATATAATCTGAATTATTTTCAGCCCTGTTGTTAAAGCTTAGAGATAAAATTCTCTTTTGAACTAAGGTTGAAGGCATTGTGTTTGATATATTGGTATAATTCCTGCAATATAAATACTCATAAATTAAGTTAGTGGTATGGTATGATTTCCTGTAATCTGTTTCCAGAATCAATATTTTATTGAATGAACTTCTTATTTTAACTTCTCACTTACTGACCCAGTGGTGCAGCTGTAATGTGTGCTTGATCGCTCACTCTCCTTTATTTTTTTTTAAAACAGACCTGACTCTGCAGCAGTGTAGATGTGGCAGGGTTTCAGAAGCATTGCATTTAATATTGTGTGGAAAGAGATTGAAAATAACACTATCATGCCCTAATGTAGAAACTCCCATCTTAACATCCTGTAGTAATTTAAAAAATGGCTATGTAATGTTACCCCCATTCTATGGGCAGGAAGACTGGAGCCATGATTATTTCCTTCTTAAAGGATGCTTAACTTTAAGCACCTCCTATTATATTTACTTTTCCAAATGTGGATTTTATTTTTAAAAATCCTTTATACATAGCAATTGTCATTTAGTTAACTACCTGAGATTTATTGCAAGCTTCTGCCAATGAGTGTGTGACCTCATGCACAGCAGAAGACTGTTAATTCTGAGCAGGTAGAATTATCTCACCTTTTGGGAATGTGCTAATGAAGAAGCTCAGCAGTAGCTTTGGTGGCTGGGGTCCATTGGCACGTGACAGCTCAGCCTTCTGCTCAGGGTTTTTGTCCTTGTGACTTCCTGGGCAAGCCAAATTCCAAGCAGTGGGATTGCCATGTGCTGCTCTGGTTTTAGCCTCTTTCACTTTGCATTACAGTAGCAATGAATTATTTATTATTAGTAATCATATTAGTAGGGTTAACCCTTTTGCTGTATATTCTCCCCAGCAGGCAGTCTTTGATCAGCTTCTGAGGCAGAGGTAGTGACAGACAGATGGCAATTTGAAATTGTTCCCTTGGTTGACTTTTGACAAAACTGTGAGTGCAGAGAAGCAGATTTGTGCGCTTTCTTCCTGTCACTTGTACGTAATTATACAATTCCCATGCAACTCTCCACAAGTCAACTGTTTCCTAGAGGCACCTGCCCTTCCTCAGTAAAACCCAAAGAGAAATTAGATTTCTGGTTAAAAATATAGAGAGGAGGAAAGAATGGCATGCATTTCAGGAACATTTTAGACGTTGGCTAAAACAAAATACAATAAAAATGGAAAACCCTACGGTGAACACTTGAAAAAAGCAACCAAAAATATTCAGTGATTTTGGTCCTTATGCTCTTACATTTGATGGTTTTCTGCATATCCTGTGAAAGAAACCTTGTTCTGAAAGCTGAATTACAGCCTTTATCAGTTAACCATTCCTGATAATAGAGAGAAGCTGGAAATATGAAATCTAACATCTGAAAAAAGAAAGCATAAAAAGATCCCAACACTTTAAAAAAAACCCTCAAAGTTTCAAATATTATTTTAACTTCCAGAAAAGCCTGTGATTTTTGTAAATTCTTAGGATTAGAATACTGAAATACTTATTTTTAATAATATTAACCACTTATTTAATAAATTCTTATATAGCATATTTATATAAAGTAGAAATACCTCGATCAGCTTGGTAGCACTGCATAGTTCCTGTGCTGTATCCTTTTCAGGAACACAAAAATCAGCAGTAATCAGCATTGTTCCACACAGACCTTCAGGTACTCCAGGTCTGCTGGGAGCTTTGGGTTGCTGCAGCAAAACCTGCTGCTGTGTCTCTGAGCTGCAGAGCCAATGATTTTATAATTTCCCTCTCCTCAAACAGATCCTCACTCCCTTTTTCCTTTGCTGTTGCTTGTTCTGTGTCTGTGCTTTATAAGCTACACCATATTTAAGAATGCATTGATCCCACTGTGGGTTTTGGGGGCGGAGGGGGGAATGCAGTGGAAGTACTAACAGAAAAATTGCTCTTACTGTGGTGGCCAGAACAACTGTATTAGATAAAACTGTTTTGGTTTTTTTTTTGTTTTGTTTTAAATCAGCATTTAACAAGTATTTTCTGATGTGGTAAAATCTGTTATATAGATGGAGTTCAAGAAAGGGGAGGGTATGTGAAAGCACATATTGTAAAAGAAAAACTGGATTGTTTCATAGTTAGGGGTTCTGTACTTAAAATATCCCTACAGATTAAATTTCCAATTTCTTTGTTCTCGGACATTTTGTTCCAGATGGGCAAACTGAGAATGACCAAGGTTTAAGTTGAAGCCTTTATAGAAGCAGCCTGAATACTCTAACTTGCACATTCTGGTCTGTAGGTTTATAGGGGGATAATGCTGCCATAAAACTCCAAGACAGCACAGATATTCTACCAACCTGTTTGTAGTCCTGATCCTGAGAAATCCTCTGAAAACAGTGAATACTGACCTCATGTGAGGAAGATATGAACCTCAACCCTAGTCTCAGTTTCCTTAGTAGATGTGTCCAGCATCACTCTGGATGTTTCCAAAGAATGTCAGCTCCATGAAGACTGGTGTCATTCTCCAGTGGAGATTAAAATGGCATTTGTGAGATCTGATGTTCCAGAGGGCAGCAGTGTAGTGCTACAGCAGGAAGGAAACCGGCCTCCAAAAGATACCACTGTAAGGAAAAAGCAAGGAAAAGCCCAGTCCTGGAAACAAAACAGAACCAAAAAGTGTGGAAGTCTGCTGAAACAATGATTTGGAGTGAAATATTATTATATCAGTTCTGTATGCTTTTAATAAATAGCTGGAAAGTCTTCCATGAGAAGTTTCTGTCCAGTTTTATCTCAGGGACAGAAGTTGCTCTTTCCCTCTATAAAGAGCTGAACTTCCTGAGCTGGCACATGTTGGAAGATTTTTTTCACTGGCATAGGAAACTTTTTTTTTTTTTTTTGGTAAAACACTTCACATTTATGTTCTCACTTCAAACAGCACTGAAGGCATAGGACTCTGCTCCAGAGCCCTCTGAAGACACTGAGATCTGCACACTGACCTCTACGAGTTTTAGAGCACGTTCTTTTTTTGTGCTCCTTTTGTTTTATTAATTGCCACTTATATCATGAGTCAAAAATTCAGGGGACTCAACACACACAAAGAATACGCAGTTCAGGATGGAAAGGGAAGGATACTGTGTCCAGCAAAACCAACCTCTGTATTCCCTGCTACTTGCTGAGTGAGCTTGAGGAGAGTTTTGCAGCCCTGCACTGACTGGGTGTGACTGAGAGCTCACCGCCGGGTTCCTGCTGCTCCCTGTAAACCACTATTCATCTACTCCCCAACCTACAGAATAAAGGAACCAGATAATCAATGACACTCTCGTCTGTCCATATTTAAACATTTATGGGAGAGATGTTGACAGATGATCTCACCGTCTAAACTCCCTTTGTAGTTGATGGAAGGACAAAGACACTTCTGTCTCATGTTTTTCTGTATGCATTTACAAGTAAACAAATGGGTATGCATATATACAAATGTAAAGGTTATTTTAAATGGTGTCATGACAAATCTTGAAGAATAGAATTAGGTGCTCTTTCCTGGCCTTGTTTTTCCTCTCTTCTGTTTTGCCAGCGCAAAGTGAAGTCAGTGAGTTTTGTGTAGCCAGAAGAATAAATCTTTTGAAACTCCAGCAAAAAATATGTACAGCAGATACAAATAAAAATCAGGGTAGGTGGCAGCTCTCTGGGCTTTGTGTGACTGGATATTCTGTTTACAACCAGCTGTTATATTAAAGATGTAGGAATATCTACAATTAACATAGCTGAAACTTTGTTTTGGCCACATTAATGAGGTGTTCTGGGCTTGTGCATCACTGACTCAAAAGCTGCACTGTTGTTAATGCAGAGAGGTTGTCTTTTTTTGTCCTGTGTCCAGTTGATCAACTTTCCCCCTATGCCTCATCCTGCAGTCTCCCTCTGAGGGAGAGCTGCAACTTGAGAGTCACAGACTCCAAGGAGTGCTTAGTTTACTGAGAAGAGATGAAAATGCTGCTGTGTTTGTACAAAATCATTTATCTCAGTATCAAATCAGTATCTTGTTCAGCCCTAGAAACTTCTCTGACAAGGCTTAACTGGAGTCTCAGCCCTCCTACAACACATGTGATTTTGTCCATCATGAAGGTTGCAAAAACATCTGTCCTGGCACACAGGGATCCTGTCTGGGATCACAAGGAGAATGATTAAAAACCTGGAAGACAGACATTTCCCAGTCTGAGCTTTCTGCCATGGAAACAGGCACTATAATGCAAACCTGACTGATCTGTTGCAGGGAAAGGAAAAAAAAAACCAACAGAAAATGTCTTTGTAGACAGTTGCTGTTCCCTAGTTGCTCCTGAGCCCTTGGAGCCCTCTCATGGTGCATTAATGCAATCAGTAAGTTCTCACTGTAAGCTGCCAAGGCAGGCAGAGATTTGGGAGAGCCCTTGAAGGCAGAGAGAAGGAAGTGTTATGTACTTAGGAGATCTGTGTTTGTCTGATAACAGCCTAGGCCAATTTGTAGGTCTATGGCATATCTATCCAGCACTGAAGTGCCATGAAGGCTTTTTTTTTATTGTGACCTTGATTGCTTTGGTAGAGTGAGCTCACAGAAAGGGGGAATTGGCTTAGGAGCCTCCTGGGCTCAGGGCCCAGCTGGTCCAGAACAAGCAGAACCAGCTGGCCTGTTCCTGCAGGATGCTGTGTCTCTGTGGGTGCAGCTGGGTTCTGCTGCTGCCCACGGTGATCCTCCCCTGGGCAAGGGTGATGGGAGGATCTCTGCATCCCACAATTTCACTGCACACCTCCTGGTGGCACACCAAGTTCTGACTGACAGCTAGGAATTCTCTCTTCTTCCTCATGTGGTGATGTGAAAAAGATTTCACCAGTCCTCTCAAAGAAAGAAAATTCACTGGCATAATTAAAAATTACTAATTTAATACAAGTCTTGTATTACAGTAAACTGGCTGTTTTATCCAGAAAAAGCCATTACTGATGTGTTCATATCTGTGCTACATTTACATAAAGTTTACTGACAAAGTATGTCTTTCCTCTTGCATATTTATGTGTTTCACGGTTGAGCACATCTGTGGAATTGTTTAGATATCAGCAAAACTAATGCAATACAAAAACTCTGATCTCACTGTGGCTTTCTCTCATAATATCTCTGGATATTATGCTTCAATTATTCCTAAAGGTAGGTTTCAGCTCCAGGCTGTTCCCTGCTCTGCTACCTCATGGGGAGAGGACTAACCTGATGAAGACATTTGGGATGTCTTCATCGTGACAGTGACATTTAGGTGCCTGGCTGTGTCCTGGTCAGCTGCAGGAACCAGTAAGTCTGCAAACATGAGGTGGGCAACCTGTTGAGCCCTGCAACTGACACATCCTCATGGAGTTTTATCTTCACAGGAATGCAGAATCCCCTTTGCAGAGCTTGCAGGGCACTGTATGAGGATGGTTGGCATTGATCCTTAATGGGAGATGGGTGTCTCCTTTGCCTCTGAAAAGTCTGACTGAAGAAAGTCACTTTTCTCTATCTTAGCAGCCAGTTCTTTCATCACATTTTTTCACACTTTCTAGCTCTATGAGAACATCATGTTCATACATGAGGGAGGAGTCTAACTCTGAATGGCCCTGGGTGTCATCAGTTTAATGATACTGTTCAGATAAGGAAAGAAATGCTGCATGGTGGTGCTTATCCATGCTTGTGACAAAACTGTATCACACCAGCTGTTGTACAAGCTTCCCTGGAAAATTATCTGCAGAGTAGCTTTCATCTTCATAAATGCACATAGCAGATTGGTTAGATTAGTGCAAGCCCTCAAAAAAAAAAAAAGTTCTGTATCATGCAACTAATTCCTAGTTTTTAAATCTTCACAGGTGGAGAAGGCACAAATTGCAAAGGACAAAGTCACATGTGAACCAGCTGAATTGGGGAAAAAGCAAGGCTCAATATATATCAGCTGATCAAAGGTGCTTGGGAGCCTCCTGGGCTCAGGGCCCTGTTGGCCTGGAACAGCCAATGTCTACATTAGTAAACTGCAGCTCTGTAAACCAGTGTGTTTGCATGCAAATTGTCAGGTGTTTGAGCTGCCAGACTGTGTTCAGGATCTATTTGGAAGAGTTTTAGTTGGCCCAGGCTAAGCAGTGCCAGTGAATGTGGTCATGGCACAGCCAGTCCTGTCCCGGGGCACGCAAACAGTTCAGGCACTGAATTTATTCACCTGTGTGAAGGTACACATTTCCATGGCTCCTTGGTTCTTAAACATGCCAAAGCCATGGTCTTACTCATGGCCCTCAGCCACTGCTGCAGTGCTGGTGGCCTCTCTGGAGAGATAAAACCCCTCATCTTTACCAGAAGAGCATGGATGGGGCTGGACTGAGAGCTGTGCAGCCTCCATGCTCAGGAGCTTTCAAGACCCAGCTGGGTGAAGCCCTGAGCAAGCTGGTCTGACCACACACAGCTGTCCCCACATGGAGCAGGAGGCTGGACTTGGGCTCCTTCCAGCCTGAATTATTCTCTGGAACAGGGCTGATCCTCTGTGATTCACTGAGCTACCCCCACCGAAAGACAACGGCATGCTCGGGCCGTGGCAGTGTCAGTGAGGTGATGGCTGCTTTACAGCACCATCCATAAAGAATGGCTATGAATTGATAGGAAATATGGGCAGATTTTAAATGGAAAAAACCAGATTTTAAATTGAAAAAGATAATAAACATCTCATTTTATGTCAGTGAGTTAACACTGAGAAGGTAAAAATGAATATTATGTTCTTTTTTTTTCCCCAAAGCCTAGTTAACTTCATAGAGATTATCATAGAAGCAGTTTATGAATAACCTTTTTCAACTACAGGGCGTGTGGCTTGCATATCATTGTGATAACACTACTGCAGCTGCTCTTTCAGCAGTTTGGCTTGCACCTATGACCTTCACCCAGCAATTAAAATACATGTCCTGAGTAGTGTGGTGTTTCAACACTAGGGCAGGCTGCAAATCCTTAAGTATATATTTTTGCAAGTCATTGATGTTTCTTAACCTTTTTGCATAACTGTAGTTCTTACTGTCCTTTCTACCTTACAATGTCTCAACATAGTGTATTTTTTAGAAAGCCAAGAGCCAGGTGGAGTTCCCTGGGAAAAAGAACAACTGAAAATACTTCTACTCTGTATTCATTCAGTGGCATTGCCTGATACTATATTACACAAGATTAATGATCTAGTGTAGCTTGACATTTTACAAGAACATGAAGCATCAGCCAAAAGCTGTCATAAGATGTGACACCAGACCTAGAAAGCACTGTAGAGTGATAACAGGCCAATTAGATGTGTCCATTTCATGGGCAGGCAATGAAGGGCAGCCTCTTCATCCTCCCCTCCACATTCACCATCTGAACCTGTTGTGAATGAGAGACCAAAACTGTGAGTTACCCAGCCTGTTTGTCAACAGCAGCAAGGGCCAAATTCTATCTCTTACCCAGCACGAGTCGTTATTTATTGACTTAGTAGGAGCTTCTGGACTACTCACTGTATTCTAATTAGCCTGGTGTCTTCTGAAAATGGTTGCCACTATTCCCATTTTGAGACTGTAGTACTGATGAAAGGCAGCAGTGCTCCTCTGGAGTGGCTCTGTAGTTATTAAGAAGTAGCCTAAATGTAAAAGACAAACCCTGGCAACAAGTTTTAATCACCAGCAGCCTGGGCTAAATATGAAAGATGAGGCTCAAGTTAAAATACCATCCATTTCATAGGCCATCTGGCTTTCCTTTCCTTCTTATTTAAACACTGTTTGTACAGGCCATTTTTTTTTGGGGGGGGGGGGTTCCATTCAATATGGACAATTTGCCTCTTTTTCCCAGTTTCTGACCCCACAGTTTCCTGGAGAGATGTGGTGTGATCCAGCTGTGCCAGGGCCCTGGAGGTGTCAGGGTTGAGTGGGATGGATTCTGCAGACTTTGATCATGGATTTACTCTCGTGCAAAATTCACCTGTGGCAGGCTGCACATGACTCTTGCTACCGTGGTTCTCTGGTTTTGGTGCAGCCATGTGCTTGAGTACAAATTGATAGACCACTTGGACCTGATCTAGCATTTGATTTTCCTACTTTTCCCCTTTTCCTGTACTAGGAAATTTAAAACTACTTACTTAAATCATAGTATGCAAGGATGCAAATAGAGGTAAGCTGACAGTGATAGCTGACTGGCCCCATCTAGTTATTAAAAAAGAGGGGAAAAAAGTATCATAATTCAGTATATCTTCTGTTTCTCTTCCACATTGTTTCCATCATGCATCATATTTCTTGTATCTACTAGCTTTTCAGTAGGAAAAAATAGATTTATCTTCACTGGCATTAATCTAACTTAATCATAGGAAAACTAGAGTGCTAAATTAGGCATACACTTGGGATTTCTGTGTCAAAACCCCTGTAATAATAAATCCTTTTCCACACAGGGTTGCCCTTTCAAAACCAGGTACAACTCATGTAGGCACCTGATCCTTGTGTCCTTTTAGAACACCTCCTGTATAATTACAGCAAGGCACACAGCTTTAGTTCTTCCCTCACTGAAGTCAGGAGCAAAATCTCTGCTGTCTGTAATAGAGAAGGACCCACTACTACTTAAAAGCACATAGAATTTTTTGGTCTGGTTTTAGAAAATGCTGGAATAAGCCCCTATTCTCCCCCTGACACACTTAGTTTGAGCTTTCACCACAGACATTTCCCTGCAGCTGATATTCAGTTTAAACTGGTTGTAATGTTCTAAATCTTTATTGCTGATTACACAGAGTAGCCCTGCCAGATGAAGAGGCAAAGGAAATGTGGGTGTCTGGTTTTCAGTCCTTCCTCTCAGTATTAAATTAAATATATTTCTAGTAAAAGAAGGCTGGACCCAAATGCTGCTGAAATGGGTGGAAAGGCAGCCACTGAGAAGGGTTTCTAGTGAGATCCACCATTCTGAAGACAACTGACTCACACACAGCCATTCCTTCCTAATAGAGATTTGCAGCTGCGGCTAATAATAATCTTTAATGTTCTTTCTAATAAATCTCCTGTCATATGTTTAGTATGTCCAGTGTTAACTTACATTTCAAGCACTAAATATGTTTGTCTCTATTGGGAGTTATCAGATGTAAACACATCAAAATGCTGTGACTATTTAACCCTTGAAAATTAAGACAATTCTTTACAATTCAACTCTCTGGATAGAATTATTTCCCCTTCAGCATCTTTTGATGGAAAGAAATTTATACTAGCCTTTGAAAATAGTCTTTATCAGGTTCTGTAAGAGACACCATCATTCTAGTTCTTTGCTTTTTTTTTTTTTCCCCCCTGGAGCACCTCTAAATATCATATTATATGCCAAAATCACGTGTAAATGGGAGTTTTGAACATGTACTACATATCTAACAATGCAAATTTTCCTTAGAAGCAAATTTCTGAGTAAGTTTTCCATTTTGCAGGCTCACTTCCTATATTCCTCTTTTCTATCTGTTTCTGGCAGAAGCAAAATCCCACTGCTGACTGAGGGATAGGACATAGGGAAGAGGAGATGGATATGTCACTGGAATCTCTTCGTCCTCCTCCTCTTCCTCCTCGTAACGAGTCACATTTTGCAGAACTGGTGTCAGCTGTGGAAGCAGAATAGCTTTTCTTTCAAAGACCCACTGAAGTTTTGGACTGAGGGAAGGGTTTAATCCTGGCCCTCTCCCAAGCAGGAACACATTCTGAAAGTCGGACTGAGAGTCTCTCTCTGAAAAGTGTGTTAGCATCAGCGAGCACTCTCCTGTCTCTGTGGGACACAGCACTTTAAATCAGCTATTTCATGATGGAATTTTCCTCCCCTTCCTCAGAGGCTGTGAACTGTTCAAGCTAAGTCAAGCAGAGCATTGGCAATGCTCGTAGTCCACTTGGCAGGCAGGCAGCAAATGACTCTCGCCTGGGATTCTGTCCCAGAACAACCATCCCTATTGAAAACCTCAGCTAAGATGAGAAGCACCACATCTGTAACCTATACCTTTATTCTGCAGACCTCCTAAAATAAGGACAGATAAATATAGAAACCTGTTGGGGCCAGCACATGGGGGAAAAAACTTTTATTTGAAGGGGGAAGAACACACAGATGGCAATGTTCTGGGTTTGAGGTAAATCCCAGCCCTGCTGCCAGTCTGCTGTGCAAGCATAGGTGGCATTTGCACCTTGGTAGCTTTTCCAAGTTCCTCTGGGAGGGTTACCATAGTGGAGAGGGTATGACACTAGTGTGGCACTTAGGGAAGATATGTCTGTCAGTGTTGTCTATTTTGGTTCATTATCACAGGAGGAGCTCACAACACTAAGAGGGAAACTAGGCACTGGAAGTTAGTTTTCTGAAGACCAGAGTCCTGCTTCTGCCACATCTCTTATTTGTGATTGTAGGAAAGTTGTTTCTCCATCTGATATCTCCCCCTCCTCTGTTCACTGGCCAGTTAGATGGAGCAGGGGGGGACACACAACATGCTGCAGCAAGTCTCCACCTCTGTAATCCCATAAAATATCCTACATTAATTTGCAGGAAATGATCTGCTGGGGCAGCTCTGGGCAGCATGTGCTACTCAGGATGGACCACATGCTCAAGCAGTGCTGTTGGATGCAACCAGCCTTACTGATGGAGAGAGCAGATGAGAAACACATTCACTTGAACAGCAAAGCAGGCTGGCCCCTGCTCAGGCTAGACCTAACAGAAGTGAAGATCCATGTTTGTCTTTTCATTCCTGTCCTCAACTGCAGCATCAGCCCTCAGACAAATTGACCACAATACCAGTGTCAGCATGAGAAAGTAGCACGAAACCCAGCTGGCCACCTTGCTCTGAAGTATGAACACTTCCATAGCCTGGAATGTGGCTTTTTACAACAGGAAAAGTCACTCCAAGGGACTCCCAAAACACCCAGTGACTCTGCATCATGCATGAATTGTCTACTTCATCCAGACAAGTGATAGAAAAAAAAAATCTGCATCAGCACGAATACTTGTAACATGAGGATAAGTAATGCTTTCTGCAGGGTGAGTGCATGTGTAGTTCCTTGTGAGCCCTCTGAAACTCCAGAGGGAAGGCACAGCAAAAGTACAGCACATTACCACGTGAAAAACCAGGAGCTGAACAGATAAAATCCTGGAGACAACAGAACCCTGGGTGTGCAGTATGGCAACTCTAATCTGCTAAACTGAGACTTGGCACTTGCAGAGATAATCACTGGAGCTGTGGCAGGGTTAAATGCTGAATTAATATACATGATAGGTCATCATCCTTTCGTCTTTCCTTCTCGGAGGAAGTAAATAAATCTGTCAGCTTAATCTAGCACATTAACCTTAATCCTACAATTTACTTACTAGGGGATTTGTATAATCTACCCGATAAATAAGGACAGTAATTATTCCTGCTACAGAGGGCTGGGAGAAATATTTGCCATGAAGCTTGAAGCTGGATTTAAAAACCGTTTTGGTTTTATTAGAAACACAAAACTCTGGCCAGGTTTCCTGGAAAATTCCATGGGGCCCAATGCAGGTAGAAGCTAATTTTCTGTATGTGTATGTGTTTGCTTAGCCAAAGTGTAGATCCAGGGTTGCACGTGGTCTTGAATATGGGGGAGGAAGAACCTCTAGGAATATATTTGCAGGAGCAGGCTGGAGGAACAGCCTTGGCCCAGCCACTGCATGATCCCACCAAGAAGTCTCATGGTGGAGAGCAGCAGCACAGCCCCATCCAGCCCCTATCTGCTAACAGGCCTTGTTGCCTTCTCCACACCTCCCTGGATGCCCATCTGTCGTATCAAAGCTATTCCTTTAACCTCCCTGTTGGGAGATGAACTTAAAACATGGCTTGAATGATCAGAAATTTAATTGAGACAATTAGCAGGACTGCAGGGGGAAGTCCTGGAGGACTCCAGTGACTCCCTTGAAGAGAAAGCCCTGTTCTTCTCACAGCAATGAGTGATTTTGCATTTCTTCCTGGAATAGAAAAATGCTTTTCAGAGTATAGCACAGTGCCCTTTGAGGGCTTAAGACATCAAGAGAACCCTTGGCATTCCCCAAAACTCCTGTTTTCCTGGATTATATGGGAAGGGCAAACTCTTCACTCTTTCCTGAACACTGGATTTCATGGGCATTGACCAGCACCTGCCTCATTGCAAACACAGCCAAGATTGGAAATTGAAAATAAACCAATCCTACTTCCTGAAGAAGTTTTTTTTTTTTTTTTTTTTTACTATTTCTCATAGCTAAAGGTGTGTTGGTAGGTATGAAAGAGACAGAGAAGTGAGGTTTTATATCTGTGATTATCCCTAAATGCACTCACACACAGAGCTTGATTTAGGCACTTGGGGTGAAGGGACATTTGGACAATTCCCATTATTGATGTTGCTCCAAGTTCTGCACTGAGCACACAAACGTGGAGGGCTCCTGGCTGCCCACATCCGCCCGTGCCCATCTGCTCCAATGGCAGGGTGCCCACGCAGGCACTGCCTGCACTCTGCTCCCAGGACACAGCTATTCTGCAGTAGGGGAGTCACTGAGGCCACACTTTGACCAGTGTTAACACCATCTCTTCAGCAGGACAACCTTCCTGGTGGGTAATTAATTGAGTTTCTGGCAGCATCTGTCAGCTGTTTGCAGCACGCTGCTTTGCCTGACTAAGCAGCCACGATGACACTGCTCTTGTTTCCTCTGGGGTGTCAGGGTGGGGATTTGGCTGCATACAAGATTGTTATGTAGGAACAAGGCTTTTGAGTGCTCAGTTCCCATACCTACATGAGAGGCAGACAATAAAGGGCAGCAGCTTTGAGCTGGCTTTTACAGAGACAGGGCACCCAGCCTAGCTCAACTTGGAATTGAAGAAATCTTAGCACAGAACAGAATCAAAAAGGTTTAAAGATCTAAATTCATTCACAGTAAGGAAATTGTTGCAGCTGTTTCCAAAAGTGCCTGCAGCAGGGGAATCTTTTGAGGGACTGTGCTAGTGTGTAGGGGGCTGTTTTAGGGGGCTGTCCCATTTCACCCTATTCCATAGGGGTCTTTTTAGGAAGGGTCTCCTAACCCTCCTCAGCCAGCCATGGTTTCACATACTTCTGTGAGTAATGTGATAACTCTCATACACAGTCTGCTACATCTAGAAATGAGGCATCAATGCTTTTAATAATAACTCCTCAGAGTGCATGCTATTTTTACTGTTTATTTAAATACTTCGGTAGCTTCCTCAGCACTTACAGCACCTCACAGAGATTTTGTAATCACACCAGGGAAAGTACCCGAAGCCCGAATCCTGGAGTGCTCTCTGAAGCACAGAAGAGGGATAGCTGTCTTTGGATGGGTGGGAAGCTGCCTGTAACACTGCTCTAAGGCACCTATTACTTCTATCTTTTTTGAAGCAAACCCAACTTTGTTACTCCAGCTAATTTAGAACCCCTTCAGGACTGTTTCTGTAGCTACTTCCACCTTGAAGAGGCCCAAGCAGAGGGCTGGGTCCTGCCTCTCCTTCACAACTGAATGCCCATGGGGCACACAGGGTTATTGCCTCCACCTCCACTCGTCCTGCCACATCAGAGCAGCTGCCTCAGCCATGCCTGGAGCCAAGGGCACTGGGTGCCCTGAACAGGCACACTGGGGCCTCCAGCTGTGCAAACCCCACCTCCTGCTCCAGGAGCCCTCTTTAGGCTTAGCTTGAGGCCTTTATTTCTCTCATAATATTTCTCTCAAACCCACTGTGCTGGCTTTCTGCTCTGGCTCCTGCTGCCCCAGTTTCCTGAGTGACCTTTCTGTGTGCACACTAAAGTTGTGCTTCAGGTACCTCTGTGCCCAAGCCTGCCTCTGATCATTTTTCCTGGCTGGAGAAGTTGTTATAGCCTTGTTTCCTGCAGTTGCTGATGGTGTTCTCTGGAGCCCTGGCCAGCTCATCATCTCTCCTGGGCTGGGACTGTGGGTGGGTCTGGGCACTGCCCCAGCCCTGCTCCCTGCCCAAGGATGGCCTGAGCTGGGGTCACCCTCAGCAGGTGACTTGCTCACCCAGGAGTCCTGCTGTGGCTGGAACCTGGGTTTCCATGACTCATGTTTCTAAGGACAGCAGGACAATATGGAGGTGTTCTGTGTTTGGGGTTTTTTTGGGTGGAATGAGACATGTGACACCCTTTTGTTTCTTGCAGGGAAGAGAGAAGAGTGTTTCTTGTTAATCGTGTCAACAGACAATCACAGTTTGTGGAGAGGCACAACAGAAAAAAAAGGACATAATTCAACATCTTCTATGATTTATGGACTGTTTCTGAATGAACTATTTAACAATAGTATTTGTTCCTATAATACCCTTTAAGTACAGATGGCTGATTTCCTTCCCTGATGTTCCCATCAGGATGCAGACCTGAGCCGTGCATGGTAGAGGGATTCTGGTTCCTGCTGGCTGGCTGAAGTCACCAGTGCTTTGGCCTCTTGCTGCCACCTGAGGCACGTGGCAACCACCCAACCACTGTAGCAGGCACAGGGCCTGCAAGGCCTCCCTGGGGGTCAGCAGCCTAGGAAATGCCAAGTCATGATGACTGGACCCTAGAAACCCCTTCTTCCACCTTTCGGACCCTTGCTTATCTCTCTGTAAGACTATAGGTCACCTTCCCTTTGACCCCTACTATTGGGCAATTTCTAAAACCCCTGTGTCCTATATAAAGGGCTACTTTTGCCCAGTTTGTCAGAAGAGCTGTCCCTGAGAACCTTCACAGAAGATGCTGTCCCTGAGATCTTTGCAGAAGATCAATAAAGGACACCTCTGTGGAACCTCACACAGCACTTCTCTCTCTTCCTGTGGCTGCTGAAGGCACTTAGCAAGCTAAAGAGCTGAAATCACTCAATGAGCTGATAACCACTAAAAGAGCTAATCACTTAAGAGCTTGCTAAGGTTGCCTGTGACTGGGAGCTGCCTGGGAACTCGGACAGGCAGTGCCAAACAGGACTGTGCTGTCTGGAATCAAGGCAACCAGCTGGGGATACCCCAAAACCTGGCCAAGGCCCACCTTAAACCACTTGTGAGCTCGTAGTGCTGAGCTGTGTGTCCTGCTTAAACACAGCCCTGCCAAAAGTCACTTTGAATTGTTAGCAGGAAGGTGACCCAGGACAGGGGGAGCCCAGCCTGCAGTGCAGAGCATGGTGTTGGAGGGGCCCAGCAGTGCTCCCGGTGTGCTGAGCAGCTCACGCCCTGCCAGTGACAAGGGACAGCCCAAAGCCTGTAAGAACTGTGCACAGCATCAGCTCTAGCCAAGCAAATGGGGTTGGGGGTGAGGAGACCTCTTTTGCCTTTCCCTGGACAAATCCTGTGAAACTGGAGCTGCAGAGCCCTCAGTCAATTAGTTGCTGTCACAGATGCTTGAGAAAAGGGAGAAAATGACTGGGTTTAATTATCATCAATTGATTTCCTAATTACAATTGGGTGAGAGGGCCACCAGCAATTACTCCCTTGAACTCCTCAATGGGTGAAGAGAGAATGACCAGATATGGAATCACAGAATCATTTAGGTTAGTAAAGACCTCTAAGATCATGGAGTCCTGCCTGTGACTGATTCCCACCTTGTCAACCAGACCAGAGCACTCAGTGCTTGGACACCTCCAGGGATGGGAACTTCACCACCTCCCTGGGCAGCCCCTTCTAATGCCTGACCACCCTTTCAGTGAAGAAATTCCTCCTGCTGTCCAACTGAACCTCCCCTGGCACAGCTTGAGGCTGTGTCCTCTTGCCCTGTCAGATCACTTAAACCCAGGTGTAACTTAGACCTTCTTGTCAGAAGTGCCCTGTGCAGTCTCTTGTCCCACCAGGACTGTCCCTGTATCAAAGATGAGCTGCAGGAAGGCAGTTGTGGCTGTGTGAAGGCACCTATAAAGGATCAGAGACACATATTTTGGTTGCATGTCCTTGTAGGTTGTCTCTGCTGATGTGATTGTATTAAATCTGAACAGCAGCAGCTCAGGGGGTGCCAGGGGATGTGGTGGAGAGGCTGTTTCACAGGTGAAACAATCTGATGGAATTCTGAAGCCAGATATGAAAAGTACCAAAAAGCCAACTTAACTTTTAGGAAAAAAAGTTGGCTATTAATGCAGTGCTCTGAAGCTTTTGACATAAAGGGAAGTGCAAGTGATAAGTTCCATAATGATCTGGGCCAGGGAGGCTGCCAGGGCATTGTAATTAATACTTAAAAACGGACAGTGATTGTGGTCAGCCTCTGGAGTTATTGCAGCTGGGGATTTCTGTGCCTCTGCTGGCAGGTTAAAGACAGTGATATCTCCATTTCACTGTGCTCATGAATTTGGTGGCAGAGGAGCAAGATAAAATCAATTGTGAAATGCTACTTTGGCTACTACCAGGGGTTTCACTGCAAGAGAACAATTTCTTTTTACTTTGTTATTACTCTGCTACTATTGGTGAAGAGAAAAATTAGCAGATACCTTTTGCTGTTTTTCATTGTGGTGATTGCAGACTGTTTTTAACCTGTGTTTCTGATGGACTTTACCAAACCTGCATATTGTGATTTGGGGCTGAGGTGGGCAGAATCACATGTTTAATACTTTGAAGAAGTGGGTCCTCAATACCCAGGTATGAAGTGTTTCTGTTAGTGGCATTGTGCTGGTATTTAAGTAATTCTTATTGAGGAGTTAAGGTATTGTGGAATAGGGGGATGGGAGAAGTGCTGGGTTTGACATACACAGACCACTAAAAAGCCAGTATGGAATGACTTCTTTTGATGTTTTGGATGTTTTGAATTGCAAGATACAGGAAAGATTATGCACCAATTTTAAGAAACATGTGTTCAAAAGCCCTAAAGACTTAACATAAATGATGTGACAGTGTTTTTAAGACACTTTTAAGTCATGCATTTGTATGGTTTGCTTGCATTCATTTTGAAAGTGAGGTGATGTATTTGGAAGGGGAACAAGCAGCATAGATTATTTTTTTATATATTCTTTACATTGTTCCCAGAAGGGAAAAGACTTTTCTTTCAGACTTTCATTCTTCTGAACTTGTGCAATGTGAGCATGACAAATTAACCAACCTGGAATCTGGTAACACTGCAATACAGCTGGCTTTCTTAACTCCCTAAGATCTTGAAAACATAATACTTAATTGACAAGCGATTGTTGCTCTGGCCTAGAGAAGGCCTTACTAATACTTTATTTATAGTAAGGACAGACTCATAGTCTACAGCTCTGTCCTTGTGCCTTATCTGTCCCTGAGATACCAAACTTGCCTAAGGCAACTACTCTTTTTAAATTTTATTAAACAAAGGATCTCTTGAGATGTATTTGGGTCTGAGACCTCACTTACCTGACCAAGTAAACATGCCATGTGTCCCTTCCCCTCTGACAAAGGAGGGGGATAGGTCATTGCTGTTTTACAACCTCTCTAGCTCCTTCCTGTGGCATGGAAGATTGCACAGATTTTCCTCCTAGGGGTCTCTTTTACTGCACAGGTGGAGGTGGGCTCTGTGCACTAACCACAGGTACCTTTTCCTGATGGAGCTCCAGTCTCTCCATGTTTGACCCCCATGTCTTCCTCTTTGCTGTGGGCTGAATAAATCTGAAAGCTTTCATTTCAATGGAATAATCTTCTTAAATTGCATACTTTTAAAAAGCCTTTTTAAAGAGAGGTTCTTTTTTTATGGTTTTGCATAAGATGCTACAGAGTAACACCCTGGTTTAGGATATTGTTGATGTTTTATTTCAATATAAATGCCTAGATCCCTCAGAAGGGGAAGGGGGTAAAGGGAAGATAATTGTACTTATAGTACTTTGAGATATGTGGCCTGTTTAGTTCAAACCCCATAGTCTAAAAGCAGAGGTGTCCATGCAGAGGCATGGATAAATTGCAGTAGGAAAAATGCCTGACTGTAGATCTTTATGTGGAAAAGGCAGCATTTTCATTTAAACTGAGGAAAATCCTTTCTATTGGGGTCATATTTCTGGGAGCATATATTTTACTTTTCCCTTGCTTATTGTAGTGTCCAAATATTTCTCCAAAAAATATTTTTACACACTTTTTTTTAATATATAAAACATTTTTACTACACTGTGTTGCTTAGGTAAGAAAGTGCTCTTACCTGTGCAGTTCTTGTCCAAGCAGTCTTACCTCTCCTAGAAAGAAAAATACCTCCCAGATTAGAGCCTGGATTCATTAAAAATGTGATTAGAAGTCACCCAAGCAACTGTTGACAGTAAAAGGAAATCTGGCTTGCTGTCTTGAGCTCTTCAGAAAAAAATTGACTTGGAGATCATGCCACTGAATTCCTTGTATAATAAACTCCATGCCCTCCTCTTTGGAGAGTTATTTGAGGTAGCCTTTCATTTAAGGCTGTATGCCTAGTGCCTGGTTTTTCCCTCATTCCTCTTCCCCTTAGCTCACAGCTAGCAGATAGCTATTGACCATCCTGTATCCACATTCACCCTGCAGCTTTGCTGAAACTTTAATATATGAATAAGGTGCTGAAACTTTAACATATGAACACTGAAGTGTAATGTATGACAGCTGTCTTTGTGAGGGAGTTGTGAAGCACCTTATTACAGCAGAGTGTATTTCATCTGAAAAGCCTCCTGCAAAGTGGTTCCCACTCACCTGCTCAAGTTCTCTGTGCTTGTAGCTCACTCAGTTTGCTGTCAAACAAGTAGAGGGAGATCTGCTTGCTGTAGGAAGGCAGCAGCCTTTAGGTCCTTTCAAGATATGTCTTAATCGTGGTGGATTTTTTAAATTGACATTATCCACAGAGAAATCAAATTCTTTCAGAACTTGGGAGGCCCTGACCAACTTGAAGGTCAATACAAGGTAAAAACAGAACTGGTAGTATAGAAGGAAACAAAGGCCTCCATTTCTCAGCAAACTGCAATTGTGCAAGAAGTTGCCTTCAAGAATCCTTGCAGAATGGAAGTGTCATGGTAGAAGAATGCTGTAAATAATGACTGGGTTTTTTTCTTTTTCAGATCTAGGCTAGTAGTTCAGTGTGCAGACTTTATTCATAACTCAGGGAATGGTGCAGCAGCTAGAGCATGGATGTTACTTCTGAAGTAAAGGAATAATGCTGGGAAGACTCACCTCTTCCATTTCTGTGGGCAGCACATGCAGTTGGATTGGTTTAGCATTAGTGTAACTCCACAGGATTTCTTGTCTAAGCAGTATTAGATGGCAAACACAGCTAAACTCCTCAGTCACAGACACACTTAATTAGTATGGATCAAAGCAAATTACTTTCTTAATACTTTTCCCCTCCCTGTCCTAAGTACCCCAAAGTGCAGCACTGGGCACGTCAGGTGGCAACTTTACTGTGCATGTGAGGAAAGCTAAGGGCAGTCTTGGTTATTTTGCCCAAAAGTTCATTTGGTAGCATGGCATCAAACTGCAAAGTATCATGGAATACAAAAGCTTGCTGGGTGTGTTCTGGTTCAGCTGGGAGTTTCAGGCATGAGCAGTTTGGGGTGATCTGACTGCCAGGGTCCCTTAATGACCTGTATCCCCTGTCACTTTGGGTTCATCAGCCTGACCTGACGGTGGGCCAGAGTGGAAAGTGAATCTGAGTCAGATGTGAGCACCTTATCACTTTCCTATGGAATTAGGCAGGCAGCAGAATGTGGAGGCTGTGCCACCTCTTGCTTCTGAGCAGCTCCATGCTGGCTGCAGGACAGCAGGTACCAGACCCCTGTAAGAGCAGGAGTGCTGTGAGCAGGGAACTTCTCTGGCAGCCAAGGCTGAGTTGATATGTCAACATTTTGGGAACAAATTCGAGCTGCCAAGGCATTCATAGCAGAAAAATTCATTATGTGGTGTAGGCTGTGGCACCTTTTTATTTGACAAAAGGAGCCCAAAGCCAGAATTGATTTATTGTCAGGTCCTGGTCCTGGGGCAGTGAGTAGATAGGTAAACTGAGCCTTGATCTCCCATAGTTACCACCTGGAAAATTCCTGTGAATTCTCCTCTACTAGGCCTGTCCTGGCCACCAGTGTTCAAGCACCAGCAGAGATTCCTTGTGTAGAAAGTCAAAATTGTAACTTGTTCTTGAGATATTTACTGCTGTTTGGGGAAGTGCAAGTTCCACCAGAGCTGAGTCTTGGTGGTTCACAGCAGAGCTTTATCCTGGAGTAGGGAGTGAGATCCAAGTATCCCCAGACTGTGCACAAATACATAACTCTGTCTTTTCTGGTAGGTCCTTCTGGCAAGAACAGAAGTGGAAAGCACACTTTAATTTTCAAAGAAGGTCTTCTCACAAGGAATTTTTAATTAATTTTTTTTTCTCTAGATTTGTCTGAGCTTTTCTAGTGAAGATGCTCATTGACTAGATCAGTGAATAATTCACTCTCAACATTTGGCCAGGAGCTATGGGAATTTGTATGATATTATGATGTTAGACTTATCACACCCTAATTTTTTTTCCCCACTGCTTCCAGGAGGAAGGTTTCCAATCAATAAAGTATGAACTAGTAAGTGTACAAATCAGGATTCATCCTGTGCTGTGCT